>KN891732.1:0-18764 GCA_000934455.1 Apostichopus parvimensis
ATTGTAATGTATGGGAAAGAGAATGATAAGATGGAAACATGTCAAGACAGTAGGAGTCTGTTGATAAAAGGAAATCACTGGTTATTGATATTATCGTGTAATTTATTGACTTAAACTGGCCGCAAACTCTACAACTGAATGCAACCCGGTTCAACTCCAGTAACATAGCAACTTGTAGACAGTCTGGAAGTGGTTGGGTACTTAAGACTACAAATGGTCATGACTTTGTACAACTAGTAATAAGTAGTCGCACTGGAAACACTACTAGCAATTGGCAGTATACTGTGTTTCTTGACTACAACTGCCCAGTTTCAACAATTGTAAACAATCACAGTTGAAAGGAGGACTGTTAACATGAACTATATTGTAGTGTGCACCCATCTGTTATTCATTGTGCAGGGTTCAGTTGGAAGACTATGGGTCTGGATGACAATTGAAATCTGGGTTATACTTGTAGATATATTCAGATATTAATATCTACAGTATGATACCAACATGCACTACAGTTATATAATTCTTCATTTTGAATATTGGTACTCTCACCAACCCTACAGGTGCAATTGAAAGTTGACCATTGAGGCTTGTAAATACTGTTCTACATACACTAATTACAGTAAATAAATGAAGTTAATTGCAAAACATTTTAAGTCAAACAGCCACTGTTTCCCTAGATATTAACACAAGCTAACATGAAAGTAAAGTTTTGAGTCTTCGATGGCTGTACTTTTCATAAACTTTCAATCACTATCCAGCCAATTATATCAATACATTAAAGATTTTGAGGCAACTGCAAATTTCCTTCCCAGTGTGTTTTCCTTTCCTTTAATAGTTTAACATTCATATCCCTAGTGTCATTATTAAAGGCCCCATCAAATCTAGAATATTCAGTTTGGATTAAATATTTAATTAACTGGCAAAGTGCAGAATTTCATCTTGAAATTATGTGAAAAAAAGATGTGCCTTAAGTGGTACTGTTACTTCAATATTGGAATTAAGGAAATTGTTTTTCTTGTCAAGTTTTGCTTGTCCCTTGGGCGAGAGGGTGATTAATAAATAATGCTATACTTGCCCTGTTTTTGCACAATTTTTACATCCAGGGATAGAGTTGCTTGATTTGCAGATCCAAACAGAGACAGGTATAATGATCTTTGCAGTTATGTCCACATGCCATATTATCTAATTGCAGTGCAATTGGTAACTAACACACAAGCTTTACCATCTTGCAATGATTGATTCTGATACTCTATGAATTCTTTCATCCTCAGTATCCAAGAAATGTTCACATGATGATAAGAAAGTGCAGTAAGAATAATCACCATTTCTAGATTTTAGAGTTTGAAAGACTTGTTAAAGTATAATGCAATAAGTACTGTATTGATGTCAGCTTTTTTAGTTTCTTTACATTCATATCATTTCATATACATGTATACATGTCACTCCTCTTTTACTGACCAACATGTGCTTTCCCAGGCCTAACCTAATACATGCAGACATTGGTAATATTTCATACTGTAGCAGAGGCTATACTTGTGTAAGTGTAAATGGCAATGACTTTTGTTTGTTTCAGTTTAATTCACACAGATCTCTCAATTAACTGCATGCCTTTAGTATCGACTTAACTTCAAACCTATTCCATAACATATTGTGATCTTTCCTTTTGAGGGACATTCACAGTTCTACCCTTTCTGCCTTTCATTTCTTGCTTTCACAACTTGCAATCTGCAGTACAAGCCTCCGACAAATTTTGTTATCAGAAAATGGGAGGCTAATAGAATTTGTAGAACTTTGCAGATATATGCAAGAGGTACATTTCTTGAAATTGAGGGAGTATTCCAATGTTTATCTGGTGTCTGTTAATATAGTAACCTGCAATTAATGAGGAACATTTAAATTATTCCACATGGCAGATGTTTTGAAAAGAATAAATAAATTAAGTTAATTATTGCAGCAAAGCACTAAATACTCAACTGTTTTTTGATATTTGTCCTTCATGGTTTGCAGCTGGTTTTACTCCATGTTAGTCAAAGGGAAGGGTGTTGTCCGAAATAGACCTCAAAATCATAAAACGTGTACCATTTATTTGATCTGATCAGGCAACATCTTAAGAAGTGTTTGCACCTGGACATTTGATACCATAGTATATTTAATACTGTACATGAATGAGCTCCCCAACATACTATGTCTTGCAATGTGATCATTAAACATGAAGGTTGACAATGCACGTTTGTCATGATTTCTCTCTTGCACAATAAATATTCATGTTAAATCCAAAGTGCTTTTTGTGCATGCTGCTTGGGAGAAGCCAACAAACCAAATCCCCTATTGATGGTATTGTGTCACAGCAGTACCATTGTACTAACATTGTAATAGTGTGTGTGGTATTACTACTGGTATAGTCCAGTACTAACACTGTTGACTGGCGCTATCCCATTGATACACTTGTTTTTTTACATCATCAAGATCAACAAGAAGTTAAGAAATTTGAGATGCATTTGTAGAGACATAGTAAATGCAAGTTTGTTTGAATGTTCAGAATTAGCTAAAGTTGGCTGTTGAATGGGTTCACCCCAGTGTAACTAAAGTAGACAATGCTAGTCTTACTTACCACTGACACTAGCTACTGTAGGCTACTAAGTTCAGCCAGCAGAAGAAAGATTACTTTCTTACAATTAAGACTCTAGCATACTGTAGTTGTTAAATGAAGTGTTATCTTTACCTAAATATGTTTGTACTCAGGAGTGTACACAACTACTACCAAACAGTACAATCAGTGTAAATTGTAAGATATACTCATCAGGTGAAGTGTACAACACTGACCTTTGACCCATTGCAACATTCCATATTTGAAACAGAGAGGGCACGTAGATGATTATTATTTCTGTCACCAAAGTTAAAGTCTCAGTATGTGTTTGCCAAATTTAAACTTTGACCTTTCCAGCTTACTGCATTAAAAAGCTCAGTGAATACAACACTGTTCTATGCCATTTTCATATTAATATTCATAATTTTTATTTAGTTATCTGTCGTTAAAGAGCATTTTGAGCTGAATAAAATTCGCAAGATTTATTAACAAGTCCTTAGATTCTACAAACTTCAATCAAAATTTGCAAGCCGGGCAAGCCCCTCCCAGCAGATCATGCGCCAATCAAATCTCTCTGTTTTGTTTATGCCGGTTAGGCCTAGGCTTACTTTAACTTTTGTGGCTAGCCTGTCTTACTGTAGGTCCCTGACCTTTGCTTGGTCTTACCGATGTAGCTTGCAAAATTGTGTCATTTCCTTCTATTACAATGAATAAACAGGTGTATTCAGACGTTTCCTCCATGGAATTTTAAAAAGTGGACGATACGAGTATAGGACTGCGTTAAAATCTTGATCGGACCGCATGTGTAGATTATTTTGTTTACATTTATGTAATGAACATGCTGACATGGACCGTTGTAGTGATTTTACGGTAAATCGTTCGCACCATAAGGGCAACAGAAAATAAATTTCTTTCTTTCGATTGCGACAGCTTTTCTCCATTAACCCCCCTGGTCAGAGTGCATTTAGAATAAGAAGCATTGAATCTACTTTGGAGTTTGTTTTCTGAAATTCATCAGCAAACACGTATTGAGACTTCAAAAGGATAGCCCAGAGGATAATTTACTTGTGACTGATGAAAAAGGAACACAATCTAAGGGATTCTAAGCAGCATGATGAAATTTGCATCCAATTCCTAGATACCATTATCAAGATAATTGATAATTGAAATTGTCAAAAATTGTACCCAAAGTGAGCTTGAGGCAAACAGGTGTGATGTCATATGTAGTTGCACAGTGGCAATAATGTTTTGTTTTTCCTTATTGTTTTGACCTTAGTGGATGCAAGGTTTAACTGTAACAATGACTGTAGTGTGTTTACCCTGGTACATATCCCAATTTTTAAAGTAGAAATTTGGTGTAAAGTTTATACCAAAAATAATCTAAATTTTTCTCTGGAGTTTCCGTTTATTATGAAGGTAAATTCATGGGAGTTGGACTTTTTAGACCAACATAAAACAAGGGCAGTTTATCATGGCAATTTTGCCAGAAGGTGTGTGAACAGTGGATTACAGTAGGTGATAAACAAATGTTGAAAAACATTTAGTAGAAACTATTGCACAACACCCTATAGTATACTCACTAACGTGATTAATATAGGCTGTTTAATAGGCACTAAATGGTTTGGTGTTCCTTTCTTATTTGTTGCATGCCAGAGGCATATGGATGTACTGTATGCAATGGTGATGACATGTGTACTGTACTGTAATATATATGTGCCTGTGACATCTTGGTCTAAACATAAAGATCAGTATGGATTATATGCCATTCTTGGTATGTGGATTCATAATTTAGTGAGTGCAAGAACCCTGTTGTTTTTCATAAAGGTGAAAGGTCATCTGAGGTCATCAGAGGTCAATGTCACAAAAGGTCATCAAGAGCAGTGCACAATTTGCACTGTGAATGTAAATGAATCTGCACTGAAGAGGACTATGGTTATCAGACGTTATCAGATGTTTAAGAGGTTCATCGTAGCATACTGTAGAATGTTGTAACTTTGGAGTAATGTGTTCCATGATGTATGTTTGTTATCATGAGGTACAGATAGATCATTGTATGTTGTAATTCATGTAAGTATTTGAGATTTATTGAGTGAGCTTTGACAGACTTGATCATGTAGTGTTATGAAACCTTTATAGGTAGACATAACATGATGCTGGTTTAATACGTTTACAGTTTGGATTCAATATGACTAGTACTTCTGTACAGTAAAATCACAAAACAATTCTACTTTAAGTAGTACTGTAGCTTTTTGCTAAGCTAGGGGAAAAAAATTAATAATGTAGAAAGATATATAGACAACATAAAATTATTTCATTGAAAACATTTTTTCCCCTTCTTCTTCATTAACAGACATTCCAAGACCTGTGAATTTAGATGCTCCTGGTGAGATGGGTAAACCAGTTATCATAGAACCAGAATTTCAAGAAGAAGCTGAAAGATTATTCAGAATAAATGAATTTAACTTGATGGCAACAGATCGAATTGCTTTAAATAGAAGTTTACCTGATGTTAGACCTAAGGGGTAAGTACTTCCATTATTTGAATATTGCTGATTGGAATAGTGATTTCTGTTAATAGCCTGCTCATTTAAATGGTTCCTTGCTGGAAGCAAGGGGATGTGATGTACTGATGATATTTTGTCTTGAAACAGTTCCATATTTATGGAAGATATTGTTGCACTGCAGATCCATAGGGTACAGCATATTCCAAGAGTTGTTAAAAAACCAGCAGACAAACTGAGGCACTTGTATAAATATGGAATCATTGATGAAAATGGTAACTGTTGCAGATTTTTTTTTCCATCTCTCTAGCACAGTCCGGAGAATTAAATTGACTTAGGATTCTATCTACAAGCTGACACCTTTAATGCATTTTTTATTCCTTTCCCTGTGTGTGTGTGTAATTATGTATGTATGTGCGTGTATGTGTGTGTGTGCATCTGTGACACTTGCTTGGGTCTGCGATAACTCAACATTGGAGTGGTGGATATTTTTCATACCAGCAACGTAAATGTATTATAGTGAGAAGGTGTGCCCTATCATTTTGGCGGTGACCTTATGAATATTAATGAGGCTATGGGGTCAATGTAAAAATCTCTACTTTGCAGTTTGCAGTAACTCTGAAACCTCAAGTTGGATTGTAGCCAAACTTGTATACAGTTGTTGGTTAATATAGCTAGTACATGTAGGCCTAATTTTTTATTGAATCTGGGCCCAAAACATTCCGCACCCATTGTTGGGCTGGGTTTGCCAAAATTTATTTCCACCTCAAATGCATTTTGTGACACATCCTTTGGGTCAGAATTTGTGGGGCCCATTTTTTTGGGACCGTGTGGGCCCACATTTTCTTTACATTGCAATAACTCAGCAATCGTAAATCGGTTTGTAGTCAAACTTCTTGATTAATAACTGGTACATGTAGGCTTTAATTTTTTGGGACCATCTGGTCCCCCCAAAAATTCCTGGTTCTTTTTTGAAGCAGGTGGGCCCAAATTATATTTCCACCTCAAATGCACTTTGGGACACATTCTTTGGGTCCGAATTTGTTGAGCCCAATATTTTTGGGACAATTAAGGCCCACATGTGTAGGTGTTCAATATTTGGGGGCCAATATATTTGACCATTTAGGCACAAAATGTCTGGCCAAATTTTTCTGGGGAGGGACCAAAATTTTAAAATTGCAATAACTCCACAACCTTAAATCAGATTGTATCCAAACTTGGAATACAGCTGTTGGTTAATAGCTGGTACATGTTGGCATAAATATTATGATATTAGGTGATGACATACAACACTTGAGTATTCCACTCAGCAAGGAACCATAGTGCCTGTTGGGCCCTTGTTAAATTGTGCAAGGTTGTGTGGGAGACAACCTTAAAGGCAGCCTTGCATTCTGTTATTATGTTGTTCAGTTGTTTAAATATAATTAATTAACCCAATACTATTAATGTAAATATTAACAAAATGCTATTTACACCAAACTCTTATTGGCCAAAATACATTTACCACACTATTATTGTGAAGCATATTTCTTCAGGCCATGGTTTTATTAGTGAATCATTCTCTAGGTCTCTCAGTCTATTAATAGACTGCATTCAACCTTTCTCATGATGCATGCACATGTTCACAGGTAATCATAATTCATTTCTTTTTTCCACATACCCCTGTAGCAAGCAGGCACAAAGCCTTTCGTATTTTTGTGTTTGGAAAATTCACATACATGTGATCTAATTTTCATACTTACTCTCCATGTCGGTGCTTTAACAGCTCCTGAATCTTTGACTGCTTTCTGCCTAAATATCTAAAATTCAAGGTTCCTTGTGCCTCAAGGTAGAAGAGCTATCAGATTATAAAGGCAGGTTATGTTACTTGGGCTCATATTTAGTTCAAAAATATGAGCAAAGCACAGCAAAATATGAAGGCTGAATGCTATTTATTTTCAATCAAGACTATTAAAAGTGAGGTCAATGTTATTACTCTCTAAAAATAGGGAAAGTTTGGAAGTATTGGATATAAAGTTGTAAAATAGATCCTGCTGAAAGATAGTGATAGCAAAGGCCGAGATTTTCAAAAATGAATTGCTTGTCAAAGACAGACACTGCTCAAACTCCATATCCGTATACGCTAGCTACTTACTTTGTTGAAGCTCATTCACTCTTTATATGGATGTTTGCATTGTACAATAAGTGATGTCATATATCCACAACTTTATCGTTTTTCTTTAAAAGTGAAATGATTATGTAACGTTGAGAAACAATTATATATAAATGCGATGTTACTTTATGTCGTTAGGGGACCAGGGCATGATCAATTGACTTCATCACAACTGAATTGTCATTTCAAGTATGGAGGGTTTCCAATTGTATTCAGCAAAAAGCAATGACATGCAACTTTGTGTTATCTTCAATATCTATAACTACAGTACATTATACTTTTAATTCTTATGGTTGGTACACAGAAGAGGGAGGAAGGTAGATGCTACAGACCTTAAAGCAGCATTTTGCATCCTTTTCTATGGTTTTTCTCAACCTCTTTGATTCCATGATACCATAACAACATACATAACTAGCTTATCTATTCAAATCTTACTTCAAGTGGCATAAAAGTCGAAAAATTTACAACTTTCAACTTTGTTTTTCTTGAAGATATTTTCCGTTGGGATCCAAATAAACCTCTTAATATGAATATTTAAAAGCTACGAACGTCATTGGCCAATACCTAATACAACACCATGCTTGATTTGTGTAGATTGTCTATGGCAGTTGTACCAGGGAGCTGTTAGATTCCAGCTCGCTGGTTGTACCAAGTTACCAACTTGACGTTTGAATCTATTTTTTAGCAACGGCTCAAAACTAAACCTGCATCTCTGATTGGTTGGATTCAAACTATTGGGTTGGGGGAACTGTATGCGATTAATATAAAATGTGGAATTTGTCGGTGGACACTTTTCTCATTATCTGCAAATGTACTTAATTACTCGCCAATTAATGCTTTTGGCAGGGAAAAAACCTGGCTAATATCTTTAATAGTTTGCTGTTATGTGATTGATATATATGTAAAGAACTCGATGGACTTGTCAAAAAAGTGGAAAATGGCGGACAAAAATGCAAAATGCTGCTTTAAAGGACAGGGTAATTTAAAAAACAGTGGATTGAGTATGAAGCAGTATGTGACCTTGGGGATCAGGTCAAGAGATTTAGTGATAAAATAGTCAGTGTTCTGTACTAGGTTTGGTAGATATTGGCTGTTAATAGTACATAAGAGGCAAGAGACAATTTGTCATGACATTATGTTGTTTGCATCCATCACTGTGGTAAAGAACAACTCAACTCAACTCCTGTATACTGAGATAATAGACTGCAGTTTTGAATTCTTTGAAGCGGTGTATATTGATTCCCAATTGATTCCCAGTTTGAACTCCATGAGTCGACTAGAGCCTACACAGATTTGGTCTGTGTACATCTATTCATGCTTTCTTGCATTAGTCTGACTCTTAGCTTACACGTGTAGGTTTACCTAACATCTGTTGATTTTGATGACAAAACAATACTGTACTGTACATCCGGCAAACAGTTTACGGTAAATAGAGCCAACAAAGATGCTGTTATCTTTACATGATAGATTTTAGACTTTGTTTTTGAATACAAATTGCATTGTCAATATTTATAGAGGTTCATGCATTCTCATTAGTTGCAACATATGTATGATACATCAAAGCAGATGGCTCATAGCACAGTAAAACCATAAAATACATGTATGATTCTGTATGGCTAACAACTCTAATTTGAGAACAAGGTGTGATGTGCAGTACAGCTGGGACAAACTAAAGAATTATAAAAAGAACAGAATATTTACAGTACCAGCAATTATAAATGTGACATTACATTGTTTTGTTTTCGGATAATTCTTAGGTGGAACTATTATTAGATTTACTATGACTTTTAATAATTCTCTTGGGAAGAGCAAACCTTTCCATTTAACAATTTCCTGTATTGAAAGCTCAGCTTCTCTAGTTCTCCATCAATAGTGAAGTTAGTGAAACATTCTTCTTCTTCTTCGATGAATGACGTAGTTGAATCAGTGCCACCTTATCAGTGAATCCATCCAGTATACATTACATTGATATCATTGTGCCTGAAATATTTGCAGAATACTCCAGTTTAATATTGCTGAGGATGATATCAAACTCAAAGCCCAACGGGACAAAGAGTCCTAATTCAGTTTCAATAAATATTGATGAAGATGTGGCACAAATAGTATACAGTATGAGTACACAATTTCTTGAGGGTGTGGCCCACTGCACTTGAGCTGAATGGTACCTGTATGTTGTATCTAGTCATTTGACAAAGATTGATAGCTACTGTAATAAGTGCAAGTTAAAATTAACTATTCTTACAATTTTATATGTATGCTGAATGCAAGAAAAGTTTCCGTCTCGGTCATCAGCTGCCAATCTGCATATTGTTTGAATTGTCATATCTCCAATGCTTTTTGCTGTACTACTTAGATTGAAGTATGTTGTTCATCCTGGCTATACCCTACAGCCTAGTGTGTCACATTCATATAATGTTATTCATGTAGCATCATCGAAACCACACTGCAGTTTGATTTGTTCAACAAGAAATGCAATGGAATATCCTGTATTCAATGTATATGCTAGTCAATGTACATGCTAGTCATTGACTCATACAGATTCCCATACGGGGTATCACTAAAGTAGTATTAGAAACAAATATGCTGGCCAGTCCTACTGCAATTAACATCTCAACTGCCAAACTGACCTCCCGTCACAAAAGCGCCATATGGAACTATCAAATAGTAAACTTTTCATCATAAAGATTTTTAAACCTTGAACTTATTTTCAAAATTTAAAATGTATATTGCTAAAATGGCATTCCCAACTGGTTATTCAAATGCTTCAGGACTTTACTTCTGTGGGTATTTCAATAAAGTATTATCACCACCTGTGTGACCTAGTTTCCTCTTCATGCATCTTTGCACCTCAGTTGATGTGAGAAGGTTTCAATCACCATCTCTCTATCCAAGGCTCAGCAGATGGTGCAAAATGTACTGACCCCCAAGTTTGATTTGATTCTAAGTTTATCTGATATTACAGAAAACAAATACTGGGGAACCTTGGCGCCAGGGAGAAAATTAAAGCTAAATAGCTTGCAAAGTCGATACTGTATGAACTTCTTATATGGAAGCCAAACCTGAAAGTTTATCCCATGAAGCAGCAGACACTGCAGATTAATCGTAAATAAAATGCACTGTTTTACCCTTATATTTACTTACAGTCAGTGAGTTTATTTACTTTCGGAGTTTGTAAAGAAAGGATTTTTTTTCCCCTGTGGTAATCCATTGCTGTACAATTCTTTTTAACTTTCTGACATCAATGAGTTAAAGGTTGAACAATTCAGCTCCAAACATGCTTGAAAAATCAACTGGGATAACTTATGGGAACACTTTAACACATGAATCAAGTTTTACCGAGTTATATTAATTTATTGTAAGATGGTATACAACATTCAAACTTGATGTGCATACAGTAGTTCTCAAAGAACTTTCTTCCTATCCAGTATAATTTTTGCAGATGTTGTTGTTGTTATTATTGTTATTGTTGTGATTAGCCTTCAGTGACAGCAGGAGTTATTCATATGGTTAAAGGGGACACAAATCCAACTAATGTCTTAACTGTAGCTTATATGATGGATATGTTTGTGATGAACAACTCACCTCAAATAGCTAAGATAAATCCTGCTCCATGTGTGGAGATATCCTAGTGTAAATGTTGTGTCTGGGGGCTGCCATGTTGTTAATCTGTGATGTCACATAGCTCCCAACTCTTGAGAAGGCAAATGCTGGTCCATGCCATGAATCGCCGTCCTGGGGGAGGGGTATAAGGGGAGGGGGTGTCCCCCTCCCCTTTTGAATTTTTTTTTAATCCTGGTGATGCCTACATGTAAAATGGTGGTACTTAGAAAGGCTTTTGTCACCCAAAATTTTCTGAGAAATATTTATTTTTTTGTGTGTAACATCAATAAATTGAATAGTAGGTGATTATTCATTCTTTCCCGTGGCATGAAAATGTTCGCTGCTCGCCCCAATTGAAAAGAAATATAGGCTAATTTGAGTTTCAAATGATGCTGTAAAGGAGGTTTCATACTCTATTATGCTAAATGGTAAAGAAATGATGGTTTTATGTCAAAATTTGATGCAATTTTTTTATGTATACTTGACAATTACAATGCGGGTTTTTCGGACGCTTGCGCGGGTCAGCGGGTTTGGGTGGTAGAATGCGGGTCCAACCCGCGAAATGCTGGTCAGTTGGGAGCTCTTGTGTCATAGTGCCACAAGGATCAGAAACCTTGTACTTTCTCTTGGTTTATTCCTTCATATTTTCAAGGTAGAACATTAGCAGTGTAAACGATGAAACCAATGCCATCATTAGGTCAAGTTAAGAGTTCCAATAGTTTATATTCAGCATTTTGGAACTCATCTTCATTAATATTACAGGAAATACGTAGATCATTGTAATATATAACCAAAAAACATGCAAAAGAGAATTACAAGGTTGGGCTTTTGTTGGTGTTTTGGCCGATATCCAATATCCCACAACTCACAAACAGTGACCACTTGTATAACTCTCATTTTTCGGAATCTGTCAAAAGCAAAAGCAAAAGCAGATTGTGTGTAGTGCTAGCTTGTAGTCGAGTAATCGCAACTTAGGTTTTGAGTGCGATTAATCGAACTTCCAAAGTGTAATCGCGACTACTGGCGATCAATCGGTTACGAATATCAGCACTACTGTACACTAGGCATACTCTGAGCTATTGATATATAAAATAATACCTTCCTCTCATGCTCTGATTAGCTTTACTTGATGATAGTGATTGCACTCCACATCAGTAGAAGACTGCAGCCATCAATCAGGGGCTGCTTGAAAAGAACCAAAATACAAAGAAACGTTAGAAATCCATTGATGTAGCTTTTTCAACAACCTTTCTTAATTTCTTATAGACATACAACATTTGAAATGGACATGACTTGGATTTCAAATTAATGAAATAGTTACTTGAGTTGTTGTATACAATACAGAATTGCACAGATAATAAACAATGATATAGATAAATAGCATCTATTAATGAGTCAGAACTCTATTGGTCGTATCTCCTTCTTTAGTGTTGCCTAGTGACAGGGTCTTAGCCAGAAATTTCAAATAGGGTGTCTCATCTGTTACTGAGTGCTCAGGGAGACTATCCATCTGGCGCCGAAGGCGCTTGCGCGAGCATGAAGCCTATAACGGGTGGGGTCCAGGGGCCCGCCTTAGGGCCCCTGGAAGCCCAGCCCCTATCAATGGTTTATTTGACACAATTGGGGTAAAAAGTATGCTTAGAAAGCTGTGAAAACACCTAAGCCATCATGATTATTTGGGGCATTCAAACATAAAAAATGCTATAAAACACTAGGTGCAAAAGTGCACCATGAAAAAAGCTTATTGGTTTGATATATTACAAATTATTTGAGCACCAAAAATTTCAAACAATATCTTGTGGAATTATGTATGTTATGTACTATAAAATAGCCTTCTGTGTATCTTGTTAAGTATATGCCTTTATTCTGTTAATGTCATCCATATACTGGGATGAGCCTGGGGTAAAAAAAAATCACTGAACTTTGTGGGTGATACTATACTAACGCCGAGGGCGTCAGTCAGCTTGCAGCGCGACGCAGTTATAGGTGGGGTCCATGGGCCTGCCTTAGGGCCTGTGGTAGGGTCCATGGACAACGCCCCGGTTGGGGTACAGGGGTCGAAGCCCCGGGAACCTCTGAGAAATTCGAGGTTTAAAGACAACATTTTGGTGCCTATTTTATAAAGATTTTTATATTGATTAAAACACTCAAAAGCAAAGTTTCACACCAAAATGTGCACACTGAAGCCACATGCCTAGCCTGTCGTTTTCTGTTTTCACCCTACTTGATTCTTTCAATCATGGCGACCCATACTTAAAATGTTACTGTTCATAAAATGTACACAATGGTCTGTTTTAATCTGGAATAATAGTCAGCAGCTACAGCACTACACTTCTCCTCAATTGTCCCTACTCTAATGATACTAAAATATTGAAAATCATGGGAAATTTATGAAAATATCGTTGCAATAATGTTGGGAACGTTATGAAAATCCAGAGAAAAATTTGCGGTATAAGCTCCAGTTTGCGTATGCTACAGTGTGTTAGGATTAGTGTTTACACGGGTCCAAAAATCGGGAAACGGGTACCCGAGAGCCGTTACCCGTCGGGTATCCGGGTACCCGGAAAAATTGTTTACCCTCGTTTATTACGACTTTCAAGAAATGACATATTGGATGCTATTATAAATGAATCATATTCTCTACTGACAATGTTTTCATGTTCAAAAACGTAGGTGTAAGTTAAGGTATAAAACCTTCCTCAGTAATTTCTATTTGCTTTTTTTTTCTTTCATTAACTTTTTAATAACTTCATATAATTAACATTCCTACTAACATCGCACTGCCGCCGCTGCTTATGCTTGCTCTACACGTCTATTGGATCAGACCATATAAATATCCAATTAGCTCTTAAACAGTTGTTACTACTACTATCTATTATGCAGGCCCAGGGTTCGCATTAGCCGCGAGATTGCGCGATTCGCGCAATTTGATTGCATTTGGAATAAACGATTAGTAAACAGCCACTTGCGATTATTATTTTTTAGTTATCCCGTCTTTAATCCGTAAACATCTTGTAAAATTCCCTGTCAGCCTTTCCTTCCATGAAATAAACGAACGAATAAATAATAATTTCTTCCACATGGTAGCCTAACACCACACAAAGTCAATGATAAATCTAGCTAGGCCTGCTGAAATTTTGACGCAGTTATAAGATATCCAGGGATATTTTCATTATTGCTTTTACGTTCGACTACATGGTTGCCTAACACCACACTAAGTCAATGGGGGAAATCTAGCCTATACTGCTGAAATTGTGACGCAGTTATAAGATATCCAACGTATTCCGGGCGAAATCGAAGAAAAATTTTTTCAATACGAAAACGTGTTCTGACACTTTGGTTGGTAAAATATGAAGGAGGTCACTGGGGGTCAGTGAGGGTGCACAGTGTTAAAAGATTACCAGGGCATACTAGACACGGTAGAATGCTGTGCTAAGGTTGTGGGGAGACAGGTAAGCGGGTCATTCGTAAATATATAAACCAGTAAGTTTTATAATATAAGATATCCATGGAATACTTTCGTTATTGCGTTATCTTCGACTATTTGGTAGCCTAGCACCACACTAACTCAAAGGGAAATCTGCCTAACCATCGGTTTGCCCAAAAAAAATCACACTTTGCATAGGTAATAAATTAGGAACCGGGTAGTATCGCGTCGGGCGGGTACCAAGATAACCCGTGCAAACACTAGTTAGGATAATAGTTTTTGTCCCTCTGCAGGTTAGATATGCATCGGTAATGAAAAATATGCGAATGACGGATCAAATGATACAGTAACGCTGTTGTTAGAAATTCCCCCCCAAAACAAGGAAATCCGCGCAAAAAGCTCATGCCTTCATATATTACCATGGTAACAATCATACTAACTGCGAAGCAAGATCGCCTGTGTTGCATACATCCTATATTATTGCCTTGACAAATGGTTTCTCGAACCCGCGCAATATCACATTAATATAAATTAATCGGAAATTTCGCGCCATTTTGTAACTAGACAGGACTGCATGGTCGTTACTATGACGCAAAACTTTTCCCTCCTGCCTTTTAGGTACATTAGGAAAACATCGCAGGAGCTGTCAATATTAGCTCACTCTTTCCACAGTTCCGTGATACACAACACCTAGCTAGGAGGAAAAAAATACAAATACACGGGTGTGCGAAAATGATCACGCAACGAAACGATATTTTTTTAGCTAGCTAGGTGGCTGGCTATTGAGTGTGGGTTTTCATATTGTGTTGTTGACTGGACTGTATTAATTCGTGTGTGAGTGAACGTACAAACCAAGCTGTTATTTTTTCAGTGATTTATTTCACAGTGTTGTGTCATTTTAAACTTGCGGCGCCCGTTGACTGAGCAGTACATGCAAATAACTAATAGTTACGTTAAATTGGGAGGCTGGACAGAGCCATATATTGGCGTCTCAAAAGCCGTCCCACTCAAATTCGGCCGTCTTTCATTTCGATCTAGCCGTCTCAAAGATGGCGAGACGCATCGCTAGCTAAGACCCTGCCTAGTGATAAGAACGGTCCAAAAATTACATTTGCTCTTCCCATGTAAGTAGGTCTCACAATGGTACAAGATGTTCAACTCATCCACATTTCAAAACCTATCAGGCATGCACAAAAGTTGCTCTTTAAAATGTTTTCAGGTTACAGGCCACGAGAACGAAGGTCCGCGATACCCTATTTTAAACAATATTGCCCCCTTGTCAATCTCTTTGACCTGCTCTGAAGCCCCTCTAATGAAAAAGTCTAGTTACGCCTATCGATGGACCATGCATAGACCATCGGTCTCGCGAACCATCGGTCTCGCGGACCATATGTTCGCGGAAATTCGGTCTTGCGGACCTTCAGTATCGCGGACCTTCAGTCTCATGGAATTCCCCCTGCTTTCATGCATCATGCATTAACTATTAATGAACCAGCCATCAGAAGGTCCTTCTGTCAGTTATCAAGGACAAAAGATTTAATAGTTGAGCCTCTGATGACCTTTGACTGAATTATAAATCTGTAGCCAAGTATCCTACACATCCAAGTAAAGTTGTGTACAGTGCTGTAAGGTACCAACATGTATGTATTTGTATGTATTTTAGATCCTCCTGCAAGCAGGAACTCCCAAATAAACCATCATTGGCTTATCAAAGCCGCAAGCTGACCAATGTCAGTCTCTTAGATTCATATTTAATGTCCATGATTATGAATTGTCAACAACTCTGTAACTGGACAACATACAGTAATCTTGGAGTAGGGTTGGGCGATATATCGAAAATTATTATTATCGCGATAATTTTTTTTCAAGACGATATTTTTTGAGGATTGAACATATGACGATAATTTCTTGTGAAAGAAATTTGAAATAAATGTGGAAAAAAAATGCGATTATCCTTTTTCCGTTTTATGTGTAAATGTTATTCTAGCATTCCATGGTTGAGAATGTTGGAAAGAAATAAAGTTTATCAACTTCATTTACTGACTTTTGAACTTCGTAAAAAAAAACGTCTTTTACAACATTGACTGTAGTCTGTAGAGGGAAAAACTCTGAAAATCAGTAGAGAAATTACCAATTGTGTATGAACAGTAAGTTGGTACACCTTTCAAATTTTACGAAAGATCGAGCAAAATACTTTCGAAAAATTCACGCGAAACTGGCATGTCGTGCTAAATGCAACTAATGTCATGTAAACAAGGCTCTAGTTCACCCATTCATGAATAAACCATAAGTCCACATCTGGTGTTAAGCGGGAGAAAAATAAAGTATTTTCTAGAATTTCCAACAAAAAAAGGAAAATTAATATCCTACCATAGTTAAGTGTATAGTAAATAGCCTAACCACTTCGTCGGTTACGGATCTCACGTAACAACAAAAACATAACTTATTGTATTTTGCGACATGGAAGGACATGGAAACAATATTTAGCATTTAGTTAATCATGCAAAGTGGCCTAAAACATGGGATTACAAGGTTTACTTTCATAAAGATGGCCATACTGTAGCTATTGGGGCCTTGATATCGTGCTATGTCTGTATGGTATAGACTGTGCCTCGTGTATCATGGGGAGTAGATTGTTTTGTTCATGCGGAGGAGTCGGTTGGCTTGAGGTGTGTTTTACTTACGGGGATATTTACCTACTTTTCTTGAACGTCTAAGATAATATTTCGCTTAACTTCACCGATCCTTTATTGACTGACCTAAGTTATTCTAGAGTGGAGCCAAAATAGTTTACTCCATGAAAAGTTTTTTGGAAACGTGCCAAAAATGTTAACAAACAGGTGTTAGACAGGGGGGTTGTTTGGCAAGGTACCTGGGAAAATTCGCAGCACATGTACTGCAGCCTACCGTGATATTTAAGTAGGGGTTAACACTGCAGTTGTAAACTGATGTACGTATAGTGCACGCTGTTCATTGTTAGGCAGTCTAGAAACTGGTCTTTACCGAACGTAGTTTGTTTCATATATATCGAAAGTTTTGTAAGTTAAACTTTTTAAAGATTGTAAGACAGATTAAATTATTTTCATTTTATCACGTAATATAGCTACTCTAACTTGTCATTTCAAAATTTTCATCAGTTTCGTGACAATTTAAATTTAAAAAGTTGTCAGTATTTTGAATCCTCAACTTACGAATTTTGTATCGCCAGACACGCAAAAATACTAAAATTTTCCGTGGTTATTTATTTATTTTCAAGGGAACAGTTCATAACAAACTCAGATATTCTCTTGAATGTCCCCACCATATATCTCTCTTTCTCCGTCCACTCAAAGCTCGACATTTACGCTAATTCTGATAGAGGAAAAATTATCGTAATTATCGAAATATCGCGATAATTTTTGAACTATTTATCGTGACGTTAAAAAGCAAATATCGCCCAACCCTATCTTGGAGTGACTCGAACTCGGGACCTAAATGATTGAAAGGCACCGGCGTTAACAACTGAGCTAACACTCCTTACATGCTAAATTGGTTGCTAAAAAACATGGCTAAAAAAACATGCTATATTGGTAGCTCTCATAGGGACAGAGTGACATGCCTCTCAAATGTATATACTGTATGCTGAATGCATCCTCTATAGTTTAACTATATGAGATTCTGTTTGTGATAGTCCAAGGATCAAAATAACATAGGTGGTTTCAAGAATTCATATATATATGTTGGTGTATTCAGGCAAATATGCTGTTGTTGAGTTAACATTGGTAGCTGCTGCTCCCTTGATGTGTATAGTTATTGTATGTAGACAATGAACAGGTTTGTCCCTATTTTAACAGACAGAGGTTGATACAATGACACCATTATTATTCAGGTTGATCTTGACATGACCTGTAATATGGAAGGATTTACAATAAATGTCTATTAACAGCAAATGCACCTGCTTCTCTCACATCATTAATCAAAAATATTAAAAAAATGCTACCCTTGGTAGTGATTTCCAAATCAAGCTTACTTAATGAACAAATGAGATTTTTTTCCCCTTCCAAATCTGCCTTTTTAGGAAGGGAGGTGAGTTTATGTCATGATTGTCTTGTTATTTTTGTTTTTTCTTTCTTTTACAGGTGTATAAACAAACCGTATCCAACGAACCTTCCCACAACGAGTGTTATTTTAATCTATCACAATGAAGCATGGAGTACTTTACTACGCAACGTTCATAGCATTATAAATCGCTCACCTAGACACCTATTGGAGGAGATTATACTAATTGATGATGCAAGTGATCAAGGTAAAACATGTTTACTGTATATCCGTTAAACATGTTTGTATATCCATAAAAAGCAAGATTTTTGAAAAGCTGAGCTTTTGTGAGCATGTGGCATTTGTGTTAGATAGTGTCAGTTTTTCTCTTATAATCAATGGAAGACTGTCGCAGGAAGAGCGCTGAACTAAATCGGCTTTAAAAGTTGGTCAGCAAAGCAAAAAGAGTTACATCATTATTTTTAT
>KN891734.1:7853-19559 GCA_000934455.1 Apostichopus parvimensis
TGACCGCGGCTGTGAATGTAACTATACAGCATGGAGGGTAGTTTGGAGACAGTTTCACTCCAGTGTGACTCATTATCTGCTTGTGGCTGTGCTCGTTATAGCCGCAGAGAAATCCACCTGTCCGGAAACGGCAGTTAGATTTGCGAGGCTTCCCTTACTGAGTACTTGCAAAGTTACTGTATCACTGTATTACACTGTTCCTGCAAACTTTTCTATTTAAAGCATTAGAATCATAGAGGGACATAAATGTAGCTCTGTTGCTAAGTGTAATTTAGTACTAATCACTGAGATGTACTAAACCTTTAATTACAATTAAGCTACAGTATACAGTATATTACACTGAATTTTATGTGTTTTAGATCCTCCTGCAAGCAGGAACTTGTGAATAAGCCATCTTTGGCTTATCAAAGCCGCAAGCTGACCGAAAGTCCGTCTCTTAGATTCATATTTAACATCCATGAATATGAATTGTCAATTGTCAACAACTCTGTAACTGGACAACATACATTAATCTTGGAGTGACTCAAACTGGGGACCTTATGAATGAAAGGCACCAGCGTTTATCACTGACTCAGCTAACACTCCTACAAAATTTTATGTCTGTTCTATCCTTGACAGGGTTATATTCTGACCACAGTTCTGACTACAATATACAAGATTTATATTCTAACAACCCAGAACACCAAGTTTCACCTTCAATTTACTGGAGTACTGAGGCCTGAATTGCAGAGTAATTTCAGTGAAGCTTATAGTAATCAACTGTACTTAAAGGCCCTCAAAGCAAATAGTATTACTTGTTCTTTTGCTGCCACATCTGATCAATTTTCATGTAGCAACATTTTATATGAAAGTATGATATCAAAAGTGACTGGATAAATGTTATATATGATGATGAAGATTTCAAGGTAGAAATGGTCATGCTACTTGGCCATCCTGCTGGTCAATAATAACCTCAAATTATGAACAGGGCTTGACATAAGCCTCAAAAAGGGCACAGCAAAAATGCCATGTGGAGGTACGTGAAGTTCATGAATAACCTCTCTACAAAGTCAATGGGAGTTTACAGTGTGATTTCCCTTGCATGCAGTTAACTCATTTGGAGAAGTCCCATTGACTTAATGTTTTAAAGTAAAAGGTTCTTGTGAAGGACAAATCATACCAAGTCTGCCCAAGATTGTAGAGCTGCTTTATAGTGTTACTACTGTAAGTGTTCTACTGGGTATGTACAGCACTAAAAGATAACTGGGGCACCGACGGACATACAAATGGGCATGACAGCAACTGTTATCGTTGGCTAAGTGTATTATCAGGGGCAACTCAGCAAACATTTTGCTGTTGGTGTAATTGGTAATGTGAAGCCCTGAATTATGTTGTATATGACTTCTTTTATCCTTTTGCAGGTTTTTCACATGTTAAATATAACATCTGATAAAGTTACAACTATTTCTGTTCTAATTTTCTTCATTTTTACCAGATGTGTAAAACAATGCAAATTTTACAAAAAAATAAAGTGATTTACATCAGTGATTCAGATCAGCCAACTCTGGGAAAGAGTTTGAGAATGAAAATGTCCACATGCTGAATTCTTTCCTTACTATTCATGTTATTCAGTGGCTGAAGCTTAAAGATGTACAATAATGACAGAAAAAAAATCTTTCCTTTTCATATAAAGTATAGTTCAAAGTTTACGAAGCAACATTTTTTTTTAATATATGAAATAGCACACCAGGAAGTTGTAAAAGAGGGGAATTAAAACATTGTTTCTTGGTCTCGGTAATTGATACAAATTTAGGAATTTACTAACACTGCAACGAACTTGAACAGCACTCAGGACAGTGAATGATGTCACTGTGATGATATATTCTGTAGTGCACCGTACCGTACGGAGCTGTGCGTGCATATCAATCCGCATAAGTCTTATTTTAATTTCCAGCGTAATGCTCAAGACTGAAATAGATAATTAGTGTTATAGAATTTCTTGAGAACTTCACCATGTACAAGGTTTTATTGGCAAAATTTGCAACAACAAAGTAGAAGCACTCATATGCACTACTGTTGAGTTAGACAAATATTCCTTTTTCAGTACGTTATTAAATCAAACAGAAAGGTCACATTGAGCTTGAAATACAACCGCATTTGAACTCAATCTAGTGGTCAGTCTAGCTCTTATAATTTTGTCACTACAATTAATGCCTATTGCAACAAAATTACCATGGCCTTAGAATCTTTGAAAAATTAGCCTTGGAGTTTACAAATGGTTACCTTGGACCTTGACTATGATGGCATGTTTTGGCAACGAGGTCCAGCAGAAAGTACCTACAGGTATATGAATAAGTCTGACAATAATTTGAGGTATAAATCTGCTGACTGCGCATCTGGATGTGTGCTAGATGCTGTAGTCTTCGACACCACATTGTGTTATTAATTCATTACAGTGCAAGGTTACTGATATTAATATTTTACCTGTCACAAGTTTACTGCAAGTTGTTCTTGATCATGAGTTCCCTTTGTTCATGACATTAAATGTTTCTTTTCTTGTCAGGACAATAAACCAGATACAAGTAGTGGTGAAGGTGGTGGATCCAGTAATGGCAAAGGTGATTTCATCAAGCTGAAAGTGAAAGCTGTTGTAAGTCTTCATTGTCCAGGCTTGTTGGCTTATAAGTAATAAAAAGAATAAATATTTACTGATTGATGAAATATGAATTATGCATTTCTACAGAACCCAAGGCAAGGGAAAGGGGATGGGGCAGGATGGGGTGAATGGGGCAGGATGGGGTGAATGGGGAAGGGAGGAGGGGAAAGGGGCAGGATGGGGTGAATCGGGAAGGGAGGAGGGGAAAGGGGCAGGATGGGTTGAATGGGGGAAGGGAGGAGGGGAATGGCCGGAAGGAGGGGAATTGTCGGAAGACAGTATTTATTTAAGCCTTGCAAAGTGATTCTAGTTGTTGCACCACAGCTGATCTTCCTGGTGATAAGTTTTGTTGAATTTCCTGGAAAAAGTTTTTGATGCTCAACCTCTGATACATTTTTTCTTCGGCGCCTACAATATTTGTTCATCTGTTGTGACAACTTAGAGCTATTTCTTATTGATATTTTTACCTTCAGGACCAGACAGAAGTACATTTCAGAGTCAAGAAAACAACACAGATGAAGAAACTAAAAGAATCCTACTGCCAGAAAATGGTAAATGCCCAGTTTTGTACCAGCTTTTCATTAAATAGTATTCAGTTCAACATAGTCTGTAGATTCGTACTACACACCATCCATTTTTCTATATGTACAGTAGCAGATGTGAATTTTTATGTGCAGTTGGCATAGCAACAGTAGTTTCACCATACTGTCTCTCTTTATCAGTTTAAGAGAGACTGTAAATATGGCGGAGTTTATGTTTATTGTTCAAGTAATAGTAAGTAACGTTTACATTAAAGAAGTGTTAAAGACAAGAAACAAAGGATGGTGTTTGTAGAGAATGTTGCATTAGACAAAAGTAAGGCTATTGGTGGTTATGGAGCATATCAGACAGTTGCTGACAGTTACAATCAATATATGATGAGGATTCCTGAGTGTGCACATGTTCAAATGTATTTGTAAGCATGTGCCTGATCAGAAATAAGCTTCTTTTTAATTGAATAACAGTTAAAAGCTTGAAGGTTAGACCATTCTAGTACCAATTATTACATAAATCATATGACTGGCAGTCATGCTGTGATCCCCTGTTTGTACTCATAGATACAGAGATTAATTTCAGTGTTTATATTTTATCCAGGGTGTTCCAGTCTCCTCTCGAAGATTTCTGTTTGATGGTCAGAGAATTACTAATGACATGACTCCTGAAGTGGTAAGTTACTTATACTCTCATAAATAATAAACATCATTAGCTAGTTAACATTCACAGATGTAGTGCCATCACAAGAGAAAAAATAAAAACTAATTGCCAAAAGGCCCCTGTCAGCCTGGCACCATTATAACTAATTGCTATTTTGATATGCTTTTCTCTCTGGTGGCCCATTGGCATTGAGTACTGTCTTTGTAGTGTGATGCCATTTAAATTGACTTGATCTTATGATTAAATAGATTACTTTGGGGCCCCAGCTTATAACAAATTTGAATAGTTGTTTATAAGGTCTGTTACCATTTGGCTGGCATTTTTCCATGGTCTCCACTCTCCTGTCATTGAGGTGTTAACCAACAAATTTTCCTTTATTTTACATGAATCAAATAATTATGCCATTTTTTCAAAAGTGCAGAACCTTGGCTGCTAGTTTTGTCTGTCAACATGTGTTACTGTATGACAAGAGTCTCCTAATTTCATGACCATAACTTGGTGTATTTGTTACTGCGTCTTAGATGTAAGTTACATATAGAAGTGTTTCTGCACATGACCACCAGACAACAGAAAGAAAGTTGTCAGAAAGTTGTTTCAAAGTGATAGATCCAAGATGTTTGAGAGGAAGGTCCCAGGAGACAAAGATAGATATCACAACAGCAATCATAAGAAAAAATATTTAGAAAGTAAGTTACATACCTAATGTTAATTAATGTTATGTGTGTATGTATGAACAAACAGACATTTGGATAAAATGCAAGTGTCATTTGTACATGCACATTGGCCTTAACTAATGTTATATGTGTGAACAAACAGACATTGGGTTTAAATGTCATTTGTACTTTGCACCTATGCACATTAGCCTTATCTTCACAGTCTCTTTCTTTTTTATCTTCTAGCTTAGTATGGAAGATGAAGATGTTATAGATGTCTACAATGAGCAGATTGGAGGTTTTTGGCTATGATGTGTTTGAGGGACTTCATTTCTTCTGTAAAGACCATTGAACAGCTTCCTGTATCCATACAGTGGCTGCCCGCAGCCAACCAATATAATTTGTCCCTGAAAGTCAACAGTAAAATATGACCACTTACTGTCATAAACTTTTGGAAGGACTTGAAAGTAGGTCATTATTTTTGGCTGTGCGGCTGATAAGATGGTACATGCATTCTCAGAATGAAATGAGGTCATTCCAGGAGATAGTTGTACAAGTCAAACATCAGCTAACATGGAATGGTTTCAGTAGAAGCTGCAAATACTCTTTAGTAGAAACACTGTTCCACAGTGAGTAGCCAAACTTGTTAAACTGGTCACTTCCAAATATCTTGGCTTGTAAATCTCATTTAATCATCATTAAGTTTCAATTGTTGTTTAAAGGCATATCGCTGATGTTGATCAAAGGATTGAAGGAAACTGAAAGACATGCATGGAGAAATGTTTATGTTGTTGAACAAATAACACTTTAAACTTGTATGAATAAGTTTAGCTGCTTATTCCAATTACAGTGAAGTTCCAATCTATGTGATGTGTGATGTCAGAAGCATAAACAGCCCAAACATTCAGAGGGGTCCATATAAATATGCTGCCAATATGTTGCATTTCCTGTTTATATTTTTCCAGACAGTCACCTTGCAAATTTGAAAGCTGTAAGCTTGTAATGTCAACAATTTGCAAAGAAAGTTTTATCATCTGCTTTCTTGCATTCTTCTACAAGTCTGAAACATTGGTCAGGCTTCACCTTCTTTGTTTTTGCAGACAGTAAAACACTTTGGCAAAGAAACAGTTGAGTTGACTTAAAGTTTCATTCTCTTTTAGATGTAACACTTGTAAGGTCCACAAAACAATCCAAAGATTTGTACTGATTGAGAATAATGTCTGTTCTTGCAGTGTCATTGGCACAAAATGTAATGCATATTAGAACAAAATGACATAGAAAACCTCTGAATGTTATGGACTCTTGTCTTGGTGGTTTTTCAATATTATGCTAAGGCATCAAATCAGCCTTGTACCCTTAGTACAGTATGCATTATAGATCAAGCTGTCTTAAGAGTATGAAAGCTGTGGACAGCAAACTCATAGTGTATGAATAATGGGTTCTCATTCTTTGGTTGGGGATTGATCTTAAGTTTGTTTTTCCTTTGGCATGGAATAGTTTAATTTATTAATTGTTTGTAGACTTAGTAACTGACATGTGTACATAAAAGGAAGAAAGTCGGAAAGCATCTTTGAATGCCACCACAGTAAATCTGACTCACTGTCTTTGACTGTGACATCTGAACATTCCTAAAAAACAAAATGATTATATTCTTAATCTTGGAAAGCTATCATTTAACAGTCAAGTTTGATTGAAAGTTGTTTAGTGAGGAGGGTAGCAAGTTGAATTTGAATAGGTAATAAAATGTTCAAGTAAATTATTGCAGTGTAATTTGTATTTTGGTAGCAAAGTTCTACAATAAGCATAATGTTGTTAGTCTTGTAATCCACGGGGATATTGCAAGTCACAAGTGTGAAAGTGCAACAGTATTGGACTCAAATTGGAGTGTCCTGAAGTAGACAATAGCTTTCTAAAATTGTTTATAGTCCTGGCAATGTTCTTGGCCTTTTTTATTTGAGAGGCAGGAATTTTCTACATCTACAACAGTGGACTTTTCAAGATACTTTTCTCCATCATTGATTCAAAGGCTTGCCACATCAAAGTGCCAATAGACTGTATTTGCAAGGGGAATCACTTCATGTGTTGAATTATGAAGAATAAAATACGGAGTGCTTAAATTAGAATGGTTTATAATTTTCAAAACTTTTTGTAAAAAGTTGGTGCTGTTGTTGGCTACTTCTATGAAATTATGGTCTGCTTGTTACATAATGCATAAAATCCTTTCAGTTCACACTTTTATTGATCTGAGTGGCAAGGAAATGGAAGGGTAGGAATCTGCCTTAGTATTAATTAAGTATTTATTTCTTTACTTCCATCTTACACATAGCAGTCACCCTTTTCTAGTATACTTTAGTAGCAGTTATTCGTTAATAAGACCATGGATTTGTTTAGGAAAACACGTCCAAATTTGTTGGTAAATCGGCACTAATATTGATCAGAAAATTGAGTTTGCATGGAAGATAGCTAGAGGTAACCAAAGGTGTGTACTTAGGTAGTGTGTCACTAAGGTTCGATGACTGAAGGAGTTGGGAACTACTTGGGAACAGGCAGCATTAGATGTTTTTTCTTTAAATGTTTTATGATAATTCAGTATTTGTCAGCAGTAGGACCTGAGGTGTCTGTCATACATACAGTAATGTGCAGTTACAGTTTGAATTAGATTACTAATTCAGCATGAAACATGTTACAATGGTTCATCTGTTCTGCAGTGTAATATTTAAAGCTGCCAAGGCAGAATTCATTCAAATTTAAGTCCTCTGCTAGGAAATATTATTTAATAGCTGTTTCACACATTTTTTCCAGTTTGTATCATAGATATGATAAGTGATGACATGTGCCAGCAGAGTATCATATTGTGTTTGTAATTGAATTTATCTGTTGCCATTGTTCACAGCCTTAATTGCATGTCAAAGTTCACATTTGCAGAAGAGGCAGAACTACGAGTACTTCTATTTCATAACAATAAGCTAGGTAAAAGTTGATTGATTCAGATAAATATCAAATTAGCAGTGAAAGTATGTCCTCAAACAGATTAACCATTGTACCAGACTAAAAATGTATTCCTTTGATAAAAGCTCTGAATGGAGACTTTTGTTGATCCAACGTAGCAAGATAATGCGGTATAAAGATACTGTATAATGCATTGCTGTACTAAGCATACTTGTTAAGTGTGTGTGCCATAGATTGACAGCAGAACAGTGGATGTCTTTTAAGACAACACACTGCAGCTTTCCTAACAAATGTTGGTCTTGGCGACTTTTGTAGAGACAATAAATCCTTGTGGTTACCATTTATATTCCTTTAAAGTTTGCTAAATGCTGTACTATATTGATTTAACTTGATAACTAGCCAGTGGGTACCTCTGTGAAGTATGATACTCGTTTCATTTCTGATATAGTTGTATTTAAATATGTAACAGTCACCACTTTTGTTACTTAATTCTTTTGAATATTAAGCCGAATAGTACTTTTTTTCTAGTGTTCTTTTAAAGACCCACACTTGCCAACAGATATTTTCTGTTTTGTCAAACATTTGAGTCCTTATTCCTCGAGAATGACAGTAATGGCAATATTTCCTTGCATTCTCAGTTCATATTGGGAAAGTTTGTTGCAACCTTTGTATTGGTGCAAATGACATTGATGATTGGATCAGAATGGATGAGTAAAAGGAGAAAACATTGTGGTTCTCCATGTTTAGATGATAAGAGCTGTTGTAATCAAGTTGTCTTTCTAGACTGCTTTTGAATAGGTAAGATAAAGAACAATATTTTACACCTCCATCTGATCAATGTGTTAATAACTTTTCTTCTAGCTGTGTATTTTATTCTTGTACCATAGTTCTTGAAATAATAAAAATGAGTCAGAAATGATCACCTGTTTTGTTTTTCATCAAGGAAAATAGGGGTTGGCAGAAATTCACCAAACATTTGCAGACAATTTATGGCATCAATGCTAAAATCCATGCCCTTGTAAAAATGCTCATAGTTATATATTTCATAGTTGAGTGATATATATTCAGCGTTAGAACATGTCATCTGTCTACAGAGTAAAGAGGTACATATTAATGATTGTGATATTTACTGCACATTAGATTGTAGATAACAAAAGGGGGTTTCCAACTAGGGTAAAATGTTTTTGACATATAAATGGCAAAATGGTTTTCACTGCTTTTCATGTATCTACAAATCACAATATCCTTTTAATATTAGTCTCCAAATAATCAAGACTCCTTATAATCAGACAATATCCTAATATTCAGACTTGAAAACTGGTCTGGGGGAAGAGTGACTAACATTAGTTTTATCGATCAAGATTTATCGATGCCAGATTTATCGATCAAGTTTTCTACTGAAAATTTCGAAACTGGTTTGGAGAAATCAAATAGTTTAATGACACTCTTCTACTTGAACACAAATATTCCACAAATACAATGAAAGCCACACAAAGCTGTGTCTCACCGGACAGTCTACACAATCTTTTTTTGTTGCACAAATGGATACTTAACCAGAATGCAAAAATGCATTGTGGTTTCAAAGATGTAATTTGTGCAGTTTTCTAAATGAATCGGATGTAATGTATAGTGAGGGTGTACAACATACTTGATCTAAGCAGTGTGATGTGACAAACAATAAATGGCACAGTCTGTCCCGAAATGACCATTGACCTCAACAACAGGCTTCTCGTACTAAATGTGTTTGATACATCAACATACTAAATATGACATCTGTCCTTGTTGAAATATTGTGTAAAGCATGGTTTTCACAATTTGACCCCTGGTGAACTCAACAACCATTGACCACCACCCACAACATTAGGCTTTTTGTACTCAATGTGGTACAATTACATACCAAATATGCAATCTGCCCAAGCTTCCCTTGCAATAACATGGTTAGGAAGGTGTGTTAGTGTAGAGAGACAGGTAAGAGGGGAGCAAAGTTAATGTATGGCATAAGTTGACTTCAAATGATCTCCACCAAAAGCAATAATAGGCTCCTTAAATTTGATACGGTACATCTACAAGCCAAATATGAGATTTGTCCAAGGTTCCCTTCTTGCAATATTATGTTTACAAGGCTTTCGAGATTTGACCTGCTGCCCCCAAATGACCTTTGACCTCCACCAAAATCAATAGGCTTCTTGTACTCACCTGTAATACACCTTCCTATCAAGTATGAGATCTGCCCAAGCTTTCAATATTGAGATATCATGTTCCCAAGGCTTCTAGTACTCAATGTGGTACTTCTACACACCAAATATGAGGTCTGCCCATGCTTCCCTGCTTGAGATATCGTGTTTACGTTTTCACAATTTGACCCCAAATGACCTTTGACCTCCACCAAAAACAATAAGCTTCTGGTACTCAATTTGGTTCTCCTACACACCAAATATGAGGTCTGCCCATGCTTCCCTTCTTGAGATATCATGTGTACTACGTTTTCACAATTTGACCCCAAGTGACCTTTGACCTCCACCAAAAACAATAAGCTTCTTGTACTCCAAGTGATACTTGTACAAATTAAATGAGGTCTGTCCAAGCTTCCCTTCTTGAGATATTGATTCTACAAGTTTTTCACAAATTGACCCCAAATGACCTCCACCAAAAACAACAGGTTTTTTCTACTTAATCTGGTACTTCTACACACCAAATATGAAATTGGTCCGACTATCCCTTCTTGAGATATCGTGTTTACAAGCTGGGCGTCACAAGCACACCCACACTGCTAGCATAGGTTCGATTATCATCAAAACCAATGTTAGGTTCATTTTCTTCGTATTCAGGTAACGATAGTATTTACTGAATAATTTCACAAATATTTTGTAATGAGGCAAACTATTGCTCAAGCATAGGTTTGATTAATGTTTCAAAGAAGCAAACAGGTCGAAGGATCATCAAACTTGGATTGTTCATTCCAATGGGCCCAATTTGGAAAAAGTATTTCTTGATGATTTTGTGGTCAGTGGTGGCACCAGAAAGTGAGGTTCAATGGGGGAAGCAAAAGTTTGGGAGAGGAGGAAAAACTTATGAAGTGCACAAACAGACCTGTTTAAAGTGTACATCTTGGGAAATGTAAGGGGCTAGAGAACACGTACTATGTCATTTAGGCAGGTCAAGGATATGTTGATTGATTTTGCACAGCAAAATTTCGAAAAAGAACAACAGGGGAAACTTGCTTTATAATTACAACTGGGAATGCCCCAGAAGCTGCAACACTGTCAGAAAGTTCTTGCTGACAAACACATGTCAGAAAGATGAATTACACTTACATTTCTCTGGAGTGTATCTCCGGGCCCTTTTGGTGTCCAGGGGGCAAGCCCCCTGAAGTTCAAGCTTTTTCTGAAATTCCTTGTTCTTTCATAGCATATCTGTGTGTGATCATTTACTACACACTAGTGCAAAATGTTTGTGTAGACTGTTGGCATACGTATTGGTTTGTCATATTTATAAAAGAATGAACAAGGCTTTAGCAGACCAAAGCTTAAAATATGACAGGACAGGCATTTTAAAGTGAAATGTTTTTATGGCAAAATAAAGATCACAAATTTACAAGTGATGTTCTGTGGCTAACAATGAATCCTGTACAAACAAGCATAAATGGTATCCTTTCACTAAATTATACATATCTATGTTGAGTTTACAAAAAGTCAATCAGGTCTATTATAGCAGGCTAAGTATAATGCATGTTTGGTTGTCACATGACAAACCTTGCAAAGAACTCACCACAACACACTTGCTGGGCCACTTAAAAATTACCAACAAAATTCACCACCTCTGTGTCAGGTGGAATATAGCAATTTTAAACACTCAAAGGCCAGAAAAGTACAAAGTTGGTGATAAAATGATGTAATAGCTTTAGCTTTGACATTATAGCTATACATTAGTGTTGTACATTGTAGCTATACATTAATGTTGTACATTGTAGATATACATTGTTGTTTCAGGCAAATTTATGAACCAAAATACACTCTAAATATTTGCAAATAGGCTGGCTATGTTTTGCCACAAGAATCCAGCAGCCAATGGTTAGTAGCACCTCTACATTACTAGATAGAAAATGACTATCGTTCTCCTTCTACAAGCTCTTCCTTTCATTGAATATGAACGATATAACATACCCTGAACATGTCAATGCAGTCTGTAATACACTATGTAATATATTCCAAAGAATGTAGGATTTTTGAATACCATCAAAATTGCACTTTTACTACAACTCAATGACTACTTGAA
>KN891735.1:5749-16742 GCA_000934455.1 Apostichopus parvimensis
GGGGGGGGGGGAGTGATCGTACAAGCTAATACTTTTTCAGTCCTCCTCCTCCACCATCTTGTTTTATCTTGACTCTTTACTACTCCTCTCTTATTGTTGTGAAAATATACTCAAACTGATGCGTTTGTTCATCCATTTATCAATTCCATCTTTATTCATCCATTTGATAGACTCGTTCATGCTTTCACTCCATTGTCCATGGATCTATTCACACATCGATACCTTCATTCATCGAAGCGTGAAGTAATTCGTTGATAAACTCATATCATTCATCCTCTCATTAATGTACTCTTCCATACATTAATTACTTAGTTCATCCATACATTTTCTACTGATTCACTGATGCATGCATGCATTTATTCCTTCATTCTTAGGATACACTCATTCATTAATTATTTCATTTCATTCCACAAAATTATCCATTCATCGATTCGTGCATTACCGTTTCCTTTTACGTATCGCTGATCAATTCCAAAGAATGAAAATAGTGATGCGTGCTCACCCTAGACTCGGCTTTCTCTACCACATCTCTGATCTGGTCCTTACATTCCTGGGCCAGGAGGTCCAGCTGTTTGGTCACGTATTCCAATCTATCCGTCTGCTCCTTTCTCTGTTCTATGCAAGATGACCTGAGGTCAGAATATAAAGCAAGAGGTCAGGTCGTTAGGGTCATAACTCATAATAACATGGACATAGTAGTGTCCCTGTCCATCAGTGGTTCTCAAACTTTTTGAGACGATCGCCCCCTTCGACCATCTTGAACTGTCCCAATGCCCCCCTCCTCCTACCCCCTCCCCTCGACCTACCATTCATAGTCGGCCACTCAAGCGAGCAATCAGATTGTCCGAAGATATGCATATAGGAATTCCCTACAAGATGATGAATTGCTCTCAACAATTTTTTTTTTTTCTCAGTTAACTTTTTCTGTTTGCAAGAACAACAAAAACCTGCAGAAGGCAAGTATACTGTGAAACTGGTATAGAGAGCCCAAATGTAGTTCAGTCAGTGTGAAGGGTGAGCTTGGTGTAACGCTGCGAGATTACAAATGTCTGGTTCCATCTTAGTGAGGAAGAGACGCAGATCGCCTCTCCCAGTTATGTCACGGCCAGATCGCTGCAGTGATGTGTCGTAATCCCCAGGGACCCCCAAATCAGTGCCAACGCCCCCTACTCCCCGTGTACCCTGTAGCGCCCCCCTGAGACTTCCCAACACCCAGGGGGCGGCAGGGACCACTTTGAGAACCACTGCTGTACATCATTGTCAGATAAATGTTATCCCATCTTCCTCTAAAGACAATATGTATATTTTCTGAGATGATTTTCATAAATAATGGGCAAGTTTTACAATGTCTCTTCTCGAACATACCTCTTCTTCGTGGCAGAGTCTAACACCTCTCCGAGGATATCCTGCGAGAAGGTGACGATCTGACGACCTTGCTTGGCATGCTGTTCAAATTTAGTTTTCACCGCCGAATGGGAGATGGTTTCCTGTAATGAGAATGGGATGAAAAACAGGATCTAATACAAGTCGTTTTGTGAATTCAAACTCAGGTTGGTTAAATTTAGACCACCGGTGAGCAAACCAAGATTTGTGGCATAAATCTTTAAGTGTTTATGACAGTGAGTTTTAAAACTCTTCCACATCCTATCACATAAAGGTACAAGTGACTTTAAAACCATTTTTATCGCTGAGAATGTTGTCCTTTAGACCAGACATTCTAAATTAATTCTCAATGAGAACCTGAGAAAAACATCGGTCAGAACATACCAAATGTAGACATATTATTGTCTGCATATCTGCAAGAGATTACATTTTCAAAACAGATGTCGGAGACAAAAATGGGAAAGGAAACTTACCTCAAATTTTCTTTCAAAATTTTCAAATTCAAACAGCCTTGCTTGATAGCCTTCTGCCATTTGGAAGTTAGCTGTTGGAGGCAAGACAAAAACACTAATATAAACAATGATCTTCATGATGTTGAGGTTGATTCTCAGAGTGAAGTTACATAGCGAGTAAGTATATATATATATATAAAATATAATCAAAGTATCTCTTTCGAGATATGGCTTTAGGAATCACAAATTATTTCGAGTTGGTTATCATCATGTTTGATCTCTAGAGTAAGGCAAATATGTCACCAAAAACAGAACTAGTATTGTTCGATACAGGTGGCAAATGCCTACAGTGGAATTACGACCTTCCTTACCGGTTTCGAACCTCTTGGACATACAATCAGCGTCCATAGCCTAGTGGTTAGGGTGTCCGCATATAAAGCGGGATGCCCGGGTTCAAATCCCGGTGGAGGCTGGAAGTTTTTTCACTGTTCTGGATTTTCCAACTCACTACGATTTCAAATATATATAAATATATATATATATATACAGGATAAATGCAAACCATGAAACACAAAACGCTAACAGTATATTTAGTATTATTAGCCTATTCTGGTAACTTTACAAGAGTCGACAGTGTTTGGTAGCTACGAACATCTCCACAGCACATATATACAGGATAGCAGCACACAATGAATCACATCAAGTTATTGAACAGTATTTCTTGTTATTTAAATTCAAGATAGCTTTCTCTAGTAACTTACACGAGTCTGGAGTGTTCGGTAGCTGGGAACATCTCGATATGAGGGCTTCTTTCGCCGAGACAAAAAAAACTCTATCCTCTGCCTGCTGACGACTCACCACCTTCAACTCATCGGCTAGGAATTGAATGTTCCTCTCCAAATGTTGTTGTTTGACCTGAAAATAGAATATCAAATTAAAACTATCATTACTGGGAAACATCACAATTCAACATTTTTACCAATAAATGTAGGTTAAAACTTAAGATACCTGCATTCGTTAACATAACATTTCTCTTTCCATGCGAATTGACGATTAGCACACATTAGTTACGGCTATCTTGATTTGTAATAAAATACCGCAATATATGTTTATACCTGTGAAAGGAAACCTGTAACTATTAAAACAAGAATCAATGCATATATACTATAGGTCAGTGGTGCCAGAGAGAAACATTTGGTTTTAGCAGATGACAATATTCCATCGGGGCATATATATGGTTCACTTCTTTTAATAGCACCCTCAATCGTTACTCTCTTACTGTTATCCTGGTAACAACCACGACGGCATCTCATTCTCAAGACTCAAGTTTTGGTAGTTACCGTCATAGACCAACAATCCTTGGTGCTAAATACGTGCAACAAGAGTCAATTTCTAAGCACCTTTTGAAGCCTTGCCTGACAGACTACAATGTGAAGGGTAGGTCCATATGGTGCTCAAACATACCCAAATAATGCAACATTGTGGGCCAATCTGTTTTTTGTGTGTTTTGTTTGTTTGTGTGGAATGGATTAAACTCTTTCACAGCCAGATTTTAGAACCTTTCCCATAGGTCTATACTGTCACTTTGTTATAGCTAGGCTGAGCCTACCCTGCATCAACAAGAATTGAAACTGCTCTCCTCCTCACACTCACCGCTTCCATGAACTCTGGTTCAGAAGCTGACGCATCCCATCGGTTATTCAGAATGAAGATGTTCGGCTTGGAGAGGCGTTCGCTGACCTTGTGGAAGAAACTCTTCTCCTGCAATGTGGACATTTTGAAAATTCATTCAAATATAACGTCAGAAATGAGGAAAAAAATTATTTTAAGCCACTTTAGACATCCACCAGATCTAGACGTTGGCCAAACCAAATTCAACCTCTCAACAGGGTATACACATAACTGTACAAAATGGTATTTCAATATACTCATATTATTTGATTAGAAGTAGGTCCCTACCCTCAACCCCCCCTCCCCTCCCTCACCTCCCCCACAAAAGCTCTAACAAGTGCATGTTTCACAAATCAGCATTAAATAAACGGGTGTGACTTGAGCAGTAAAACGTCTATCTTTCATTCATAACGCTATAAAAACTTTGCACTATTTTCATATCACTAAAGTTTGCTGCTTTGCGGTGTTGCCGCCCACAAAGACATAAGAACAACCAACAACTCACCGTCCTCATGAGTGTAGACTCTGCATTGGATACCAACACAAAGACATCAGCGTCCAAGCACCGTCCATCTATCCACTCATCTAAGCTCTCTTCTACGTCTGTTCCAGGGCTGCAGGGAAGGGAGCAAAAAAATAAATAAAATAAATTTCAACAAAATCTAGGAATCATATTAACCACAATCAGTCGATGTAAACCAATACTTTACAAGGATGCAGATTGCATTCTTACCCCTACTTTCTCGAATGAAGAAGAGGAGAAGATATTCCACAATGTTTGTTGAAACTCCATCTATATATCTTATCCCCACAAACTCATATATCTGGTTAATTAATTAAGGTAACCAGTGAATAATTTACCCAGTATCAAGTTTTACGTAAGTTCAGAGCATTGAAACTGCTACCCCGAATCTGAACAATCAATTAATCCCATGGTAACCCATCTTCAAACTGGAAAATTGACTCATAGTAGGTGTGGTCAGATGTTGTGCAAAAGATTTACGCTGCAATTATGATCGTCTTGTTCATTTATGTTTTAAATTTTCAAATATTTAAATAACTGCTTGGATGTCAATGTTCTCTTTATTAAGAATATTCATCCAAATGCAAGTCTCTGGTTCCCATATAAATTCTTCCCTTTGGATAAATGATCTAAAATATCATAAAGAATAACAAAATCATTTTCAGTTCAATTGCCATGTTGATATCATTTCACTCTGCTGTTGCCAGAATAATTGTCAAAATACCACCAACGTTAAAAAAAAATGGATCTCCCCTTTTCAAAACGCTATGAAGTGGTTTTGACCTACAGATGCAAAAACATTTCCAGCTGTTTTGTTAACAGGTAATCAACTAAAAACTACTACTTTCCATTAAATGCAGACGGTGAATTTAACGCATCATAAGTGTAAACTTTATGTCAAATAGCACGAATGCTGGAGAGTACCTGCATACCCCGGCAACCAGAGGACAAAACTGCTCCAAAGACACACACAAAAACAAAGCTTTATTTAAGATTTATGTCTAGCCACTCTCTTGTCCTTCTTTACATATCAGGGTAAAACTTGGTAAGTGAGTTCCCATTGGTATTAAAGTACTTTCACAAACTTCACAAACCATTGTAGACACTATCAAAGTTTGATTTACAAGACCCATCTTTTCTTCAAAAGTTTATTTCCTTCTAGATAATGGCACTTTACAAATTACATTATCATTATTATTAAAATAAAATAAAATAAAACTGTTAGCAAACTTTTGACCCTTCTGTTACTGTTACTTGTCATTTAGCCTCTGAAGAAGATCCTGCTAGGATCGAAACGTCAGGCCAACTTCCTTTTACACATATCATTATTATTATTATAATTACTCAACTTTTTAAGTTTAAACTTAATTTACACAGCTAACATTTGGTGACTTTATGGGTGACATGAGCGTCCTGTCTTTGAGTGACTAAGTGTAATCTTATAAAGTTATGAGCTACAGCTGGTGTGGTAGATGGGCTTTCCAATCAGAATGTAAGTTTGGAAGTTTATTGAAGTCCGCATGCTAAAGGCCAATGCTGGTAAAATAGTCAAAGTAAAAGTCAAATAGAAAATAACGCAAACATTCCCAGCAAGCAACAAGTTCTCGTAGATTCTCGTAGATAACACAGCAAGAATTCAATAATTACATACGGGTTGGTAAGAAAGACACTTCACTATGAATATCGGTGCATTTGCCGCCAAGCTACTCACCTGTCCATCAAGACGACGTCGTTCTGCAGCAGATGACAGCGTGATTTGGGCCAGAAGATGTTGACGATAGTGTTCTGATCTTGGAGCCTTTCACTGGCAAGAGCATGGGCAAGATGGCTGACGGACTACAAAAGACAAAGAAAAATGAACAATATACAGATTAACAGAGACAACATTGTAGGTGGTACTGCATATTATTATTACATCTGCAGGGTTTTCGTTAGTAGCCGGGACCCGCGACGCTCAGTAAAAAAAACAAAACAAAAATGACGAAAAAAATCGAGAGGAATAAATACCCACAACCAGGTCAGGTGTGATTGAAACAAAAGGAGTGATTGGGAGGGGGCAATATCATTGACCAAACAGCTGTATATTGCTTCATTTTGCATCTAGAGACTTTTTAAATTGCAATTTTCCGGGGGGGGCACCCCCTCCCCTTAGACCCCTCCCCCATGTCCGCGTACAGACAGTTCCGCCTACTTTTCAACTTGACCCACCTACTACATTTCTTAACAAAAACCCTGCATCTGTAAGAGCATTGATGAACATGTGCCATGATGATATCACATACCATCTACAGATATCCATTTCCTGGAGAAGCGAGGGAGTTTATCTAGCAAAAATAAGTCACCTTTCGAAATTAATATCTAGATTTAAGTACACGATATCGAGATTAGATTATCTGCTGGCAAAAAAGGAATGGTTCAATCTTCCCCTGATGGGGACAGGAGTTGAAACAACAATGTAAGGGACACTATTTTATCAATTAAATGTGTTTCTTGTGGGACAACCCAGGGGGCAAATAATGTTCAAAATTTTAGTTCTTGGAATAGGTATGTCTGGATGGAAGAAACGGCTAAAGCAGAAAGCTGTTTTGCACAAAAACTTTTGATGATGATACGTTGTACGATCTGGTCATTGTTTGAATGATATTTGATTGAAGTGAAACTGGTTGTCTAACAAGAACAATGTATGACAAGAGGTTTTTCTGGGTGCCTTCAATGTAAGTAAGCTGCCTTTCTGTTACACAACATCAATGTGGGATTTAATTATTTGACATGAAATCGAGTTGTCTCAGGATTGCTTAAGACAACGGTTCCTGTAACCATGCAATAATTTATATGTAAAGCTAATTTCAGAACCATCCATAGAGCTTAAAAAGGAAGACATTTCCTATCAGAAAAAACCTGGGAGATTTGATTCTGATACATGAAAAGGATCTCCCCTCCTCTTTTGTCAGTTGCACAATTCTGTCAAAATAGATTTGGCAGATATCTTGCCTACTGTCAGGTGTTACTTTTTTCATTCTAATAGTCAGATGTCACATTACTGAGTTTTACTGTAAGTGACACTTCATGAATATTCAATCAAACAGCTGACCGACCTCTACATTCATCTTTGCATCGCTACCGTCAACCTGGAGGTAGGACTCCTCCGTCTCACTCCCAGCAACGACCAAGAAACAATCCGTGGTGTGTCCGAGGCCGGTCGGTAGAACTTTATCCCGCAACATAGCATTGATGACGGAGCTTTTGCCGTTACTTGTTCTGCCAAAGAGCAAATAAAAAACAAATATACATATCGATCCGAGGACTGTTCTGAGGTAGCTAGAGCACCTAAAGGTGCAGTAGCTCACAACAGATCTATCATTTGAACAAATGCGTCTCAATGATTGAAACTATTTGGCACCGAAAGTTAGGCAGTAATATAACAGTTTTTTAACTCGCCCACCCCCCCCCCCAGACACTACCTGAAACAACTGAGTGTTTGGCTGGATGGTGCATTCGGAGTAGTGTTACTGCATTCCCCTATTATTGCGACCCCCTATGTTTTGTGCAGTACACCCATACAGCCTACATCTAAGTTTAGCTCTAGAGGGCCCATCTTTTTTTTTATCACTAAAAATTATGTCATTATAAAATATCTTTTCGGAGGTTGTAAAAGATCGAATATCATGTGTGTTTACATTATTTTTTGTTTTAGGTATTCAATTTCCACACCGGAGATTTCAGAGGAGACTAACTGAACTCTAATTATACTATCATAACCAAACCTGTCATTTACCAATATCAACTACTACTTCCATTAGTCCAGCCTAACTTCAGCCTAACACTAGCCTAAATTCAGCCTAACACTAGCCTAACTTCAGCCTAACACTAGCCTAACTTCACGAAATACTGTTGGTCTCCATCCGACCTCCATACTAAGTTACAATATTGACTTGAGTAACCCACAAATCTTGGGGACCATGGGAAGATTTGATTTGATTCGTCATTCACAATGCGTTTGCTTGATTCTGCATGACCTTTACACTTTCTCTGAGTTTCAGCAGACATGTGTATATATTAACAATGTATCTACAGCCCCCAACTGACAATTTATCTTGCAGGTCCCCATTGATGAGCATGGGTGAAGAGAGGCAATGGAGATAAAGTGCCTTGCCCAAGGACACAACGTAATGATCAGGCCAGGAATCAAACCTGCAAACCTTAGATCACAAGTCCACTGCCTTAAACACTTGACCACAATGCTTTACAACTCTTAGATGCAAATTTATAATTTGATAAATTTATAATTTTTTATAATTTATATAGTCATAAACCTGACTTTACCTGCCAAAGAAAGCCACTTTCATGTGATCCCTGGATAAGACTTCCTGAATACCTCGAACTTGGTTACCAAAATTATCCATTTTGGACATTTGGTCTGATGTCGTGACTGAGCTGTCTTCAGGCACTCCTGGTAAGGAGAAAAGATGATATAAAGAAACCAGGTATGGTTAACAAACTAAATCCTACTAGACATTAAAACTGGTTTCATCCTCTCACAATGACTTAAAGGGACATTGTATTGACCAAATATTTCATGGAATATTGATTGCAAATTTGTCATTCATGCTCAATATGGAATAACTTTGATATAACTGCAGTCTCCTTCGCTAAAAAATCCAAGAAAAACATTTGTATGTATTGTATTTTAGATCCTCCTGCAACTCGGGAAGAAGCAATCATTGGCTGATCAAAGCCGCAAGCTGACCGAAGTCAGTCTCTTAGATTCATATTTAACATCCATGATTTGAGAATTGTCAATTGTCAACAACTCTGTAACTGGACGACATACATTAATCTTGGAGTGACTCGAACTCGGGACCTTTTGATTGGAAGGCACCGGCTTTAAACCACTGAGCTAAAACTACTAACACTCACAACTGACTTGATTACCTCATCTTATTACCCAATGAATATCCCTAAAATTCTTCTCTGCTTCCCGTCCCTCTATACAATTATGAAACAGGCTTATTTAAACACCGGTCTTTATATGAAGTCAGAAACACTATTGGTAGAAAGTAAAGTTTACAAATTCATCCTGACCTTTCAAAAATGCTGTTGAGTCTTTAATATGATTGGCTACTTCACTGTAAATCTCATGGATCTTCCTCTTCGCATCCACAAACAGTTTTAGCGGTGTCTGACGACTAGAAATATCCGGCTCCACAGGCTTTGTGGTGCCACTGCCTCTCCTCATACTGGCTGAATCCATGTTGATGAACACTGTAATGAAATATATGCAAAAATATGGGGGAAAATAATGTCACAAATTGTCACAAATAAGACTCTTTGTACATTTTAAAGACTTATTCTAATGACTCAATGTGATTCCTTGATAATCGCAGGATTCTTCAAACATCTTTTGGCCAAAATTACATCCTCATAGCATTTTGTATGGCGATAAAAAAGGTTGATATTTTAATATAAAAGTGATTTTTTTTTTCCAGCCGAGTGAAATGTTATCCGTGCAATTATGGAGTAAATGTTTTACTTTCTCTTTATAATATTTGATTAATTTATCCACAAAGGAAAACAATATCTCTACATAAATGTTGATAAAATTTTAAATACAGAGATTATTGATGGCTAAGCAAACATTCTGGGAGAAATCATGAAGTTATAATATTAGGAACATAAAGCTAAATTGAGGAATGTTTGCCACATGATGCTTACCTGAATAAAGGACCCAGTGACCGATATATCCCCTTAAGACTATATATTATATGTGCAGTGCATCACTGCATCTTTTTAGCCCTATCAGATGCTTATTAATATTATATTACTTCTTTTTTTTTTTTTTGCTTTTGGTTCAAACACACATATCTTAATCACAATTGGAGGCATAATAACACAGATCTGTAAGTGATGCGGATATGTACAGTACGAGACATACATTGATCACAATTGGAGGCATACAAACACACGTTTGTAAAATATGCGGATATATACCACTGAAACATAACAATTAACACAACATTTATCGAAATGGGCCTAATGTTAATGCCTACAATAGATTAGGTTAACACAGTAGCAGTAGCCTAGTGGTAAATTATCGTTGTACTTTCGTTTTGGACATAAACCTGGCTTGGCCCGTCAGTAGTTATTTGATTAATTTGGTTTTCATAAAACAATGAAAAATCTCACAGAGAATAACCCCGAGATGGATTCTGGACTGGAACGAATTCCTTTGAGTCAAAATTCAACGTATTGGAAAATCTGTGATTGGCACGTTTCCATGCTCAAATTAGGCTCGGAAATAGTGTTTTGTAACCATTACGAAATCAATAATATGCTAGTACCTATGATTATCCGATGATTAGTTTTGGAGAAAGAATCGACACTGACACCCCATTATACAAAATAGTACTGGGAGAATTAGCTCTCATTATGTGAAAGTAATTGTCATCACAATTAGGAATCATATATGAAATCGAACCATACTTATTGCACAAAAAACCTAAACATGCCAAATGGCCATCGGAAAAGAAAAACCCTGGTTTGCACCGGAAGTCGCACAACACAGATTGCGGGAATTTTGAAAGCCGGCTCTCTTACACTGATTTGTGACAGCGAAATTGTTCACAATAAACAAGAGAATAGTCATCGATAAAAAAAAACATGGGAGACGAAAGCGACGAGGGAGCGTCCGTAGATCTAGAAGTTGAACAGGTAACTAACCTGAACTTTCTAAAAAAATGTACGACCAGCGTAGCCTAGCTACATGTAAATATTTAGGTGTAGGCTCGGTCATTTGCATGTAACTTAGGACTCGATTGGGTATACAAACATCTAACAGTAACAGATGAGCCTGCGCACAATGTAGCCTGTATGCATGCAGACTTTCCAACATTGAGGAAAATTTATGAGTGTGATCAGCGGCAGTGGGGGAGGGGTCGTATTTTTGACTGCCTAGATGCAAAATGGT
>KN891736.1:5040-38966 GCA_000934455.1 Apostichopus parvimensis
ATATGTCTTAGTATCAATAGATAAGATATTGCTCTGAGATGGATAACATGTTCTTTTATTTTTAGAATGGGAAGGGTGAGGAGGAGGTGGGGGGAGGGGAGGTGTAATAGTAGCAGTGATATTGCTGTTCAGTGTTCCTCTACACAAAGTGTACTCTTTGTGACATAGCTTGACACATGATGTTCATTTTTGGTATACTACTGAGTGACATCCTTAAATTCCAAGTTTGCCAGTAGAAATCAAACAGTCGGGACTGTATATTTGAACAAGTGCCAGATGTTTTGTGACATAACATGAGGTTGTTAATATTGGTTTATTGGCAACTGTAGAAGATGCAGTGTTTGTGTTGGATCTGTAGCATCTGTTTCTTCTTCTTGCATGGCAGCTTAAAAGTAACTTTTCCGTTGCTTTGCATATTGGCACATGGAAAGTGACAAACAAGAAGGAATGGATCTCCTTTGGAGGTCAATGTCTCCGGTACTCTAGTCCTTTCCATGGTTCTATCCTATTGGTTTGAACTGACCTGAAATTGTAGGCCTCAACAGTCAGAACGCTTTTATAAGGATGGTTTCCCTCCACCTGTCTGGAGTACTTCCTTCTCAAAACAAACTTTCCTCTCAGTTGAGGTAGAGGTAACAGTCTGTGGCATAGATATTATCAGATCAGAATGAATATCAATAAATAGTATAAATAGTATTAATATACACCATACACTTACAGGTCTTCTTCTCTCAACCATCACACGTCCCTCAGTTTTATCTTGTCTAGAGTTATCTTTATTACTGTCCCAGCAGAGTCATAATTCAACAGACCTGTATCTCCTCGCTCTGATCCTTTGGTTCTACCCTCTCCCTCTCCCTCATCCCCTCCCCCTCCCCCCACACACACCTACTTGCCCCTCTCATCCAATCTTTGGAAAGAATAAGGTTGTCAACAATATGTAAATTTTTTGTAATAACTAAGGAACAGGTGTCTAACAAAAGTATATTAACACAACAGTCAGATGTTGATGTCTATTTACTTATCCATCAAATCATGAAATACATACGATTTAAGTTATACCTGTAATAACACAGTGCTTACTTAAATGTAAATTGTGCAATATGAAATGTCATATTAGGTCATGAATATTTATGTCGCATTGTGCGCAGCAGTTCATTATCCTACGTACGATATTTTAGTATGAAGATAATATCGAGCATTTTCAGTTTTATGGTTTTTGATGTAGATCATTTATTTTTAGATGTTATTCTAGCTGCTTGTTAATTATGTGCATTGATTGAAGGGACTGTTAATGAAGTATACTTCATGACATATCAATCATTCCTAGCACTTTTATTTGTTCTTTATCACAATGTTTTTTCTTATTTTAACAAACGCCAATAAAAGCTGCCTTATAAAAGTATCCCAACATGTGGTTACGATTACCGTTGTTTCTGATAGTTTCGATAGTCACTGCATCATACATTGATCCATTCCCAATCTACTCACATCAAAATTAACAGATGTAATAGAATTAAAAAATGTAACTTAATATTGCCTTCCTTTCCTAAGTTTACTGTTTTATATAACAGTGTAAAAACCAAGTGTTTGATGTCTTGCTGTGATTCACAAGCAGTGTGCAAACTACATTACTGGCTGATTTTTTACAGTTGGTTCTTCATGTCTGGGGTTTTAATGAAGCCCATTGTCTGCCCTGTGGTCAGTTTGGCTGACCAGTACTCGGCTAATTCTGAGATGATGATGACAATAAACCTATGCACTTGCAATGAGAATGTGAATCAAATTATTCATGGGAGATCGCTACTCTAATAATGTCACGAATTCTTCAGTTTATTTTTGGTCCGATTTAAGATCTCTTTCTTAAAATTTGAGTAAAATATTTCAGCCATTGAAAGATGTGTTATTAATGTGTGTGTATTTCTTTGGTTATTCTTGCAGAGTGTCTAGTGCTTCACAGCTAGTGGAAGCCATATCCCCGTATAAGAGGCCCCGCCCACAGAGCCCTCATGGACCGCACAGTATATTCTATTCGCCTGACCATCGGTTTATTCAAAGTGGAGGTCATTACACTACCAACCTGTACACTACAGCCCCGCATAGAGATACCCGGCCTCACATGCAAGTAAGTATCTAGACTGCAGCCTACGTGCCCTCAATTCTGATTAGTCTGACGCATGTTTTCATCTCGACCAAAATCAGTAACAAAGAATGGGACACCTCTCTCTTGGTCTGACTCTTTCATTCGTTCGATCTCTTGCTGAGGATCAGCCCAACATTTTGGCCAGACAAGTACGTTGTTGTGAATGTGTGATCGATTGTTTATTTACTACACAATTATTCATGAAGAGAAGACATTTTAGACCGTTAAGAGTAGAATGCCTATTGAATTAGAAATGAACTTAATAATGAGTCGTGTTTTCACAATATGACTTTGAACTTGCTCACTGTAGTTCAAGAATGATGAATACTGTATCTGGTAGGTTTTTAGCTCCCACTGATGATGTCGTCAAGTATGTCCATATTTCATTTCCATATCATTTGTCAGCCAGCCAGCAAATGTGGAATTATGCAGCTTCCTTCGTCATATTCTTGAGTAAGCGCTCTGTGGCAAGTCTGCCCTAATTCAATCCCGTAAACAGGATTGTTTTTCACTTTGGGGTTTTCTTCTTTTTTTTTGGCCATGTTTGCCATTTTCCCTAAGGTTTAATATGAGGAGGATGATGCGAAATTGGGTCAAGGAATATTAGAATAGTTTTCTGATGTAAGGACATGAATGTATTTGTTAAGATGGTGTGACGATGATTGAATTCTGTGGCAATATCATTTCATTCTGTACACTTTTCTGTATTGTATGAGTCTAATCTTTATTAAATACTGCTGTTGTGATGTCTTTGGTCAATTTGTGAAACTATAGATCGGAAGACGTCCTTTACAGAGGTTTCCATGTTAGCACATCTTATTTAGGGAGTAGTTCATGGTTCTGTTAAACTTTAATTTGACTACTGCTCATTACACAAGAGATAAGAAAACAAAAGAAAATTGGATTTTTTTTTAAAGCAACTGTTTATTATCTTCATCATTTCATATAAAACCTGGCTATGGATCGTTGGCATTGATGAATTACATCGTTAATCTGATTGAAGTAACGAATTGTATCAAACATTCATGACATAAAATCCAGAAATCTGCCTTAAGATACAAACATGTTATCGCTATAATACGTTGTGTTCCTCTGTGCTTGCTTATTACAAGTTACTAGTACAGGATTAAAAGCCCCAGGGCCATATCACATAATCTATTGTTTTGGCAGGTGTTTGCTCGCAAGGAGGATGATTGAGAACATTGTGGCTTCTTGCATATAGTTAAACTAGACTACAGATTGTAGCTATATATGAATATGGAGGCAATTAGTAACTGCAGATTGAAAGAAAGAAATATCGTCTGAACATTATGCCAAAAAGCATGAAGGACGAGCCATCTCCTCCCAAGGATGCAATCACTCAGGTTTTCTACTCCTTTGGAGCAAAAATAACCCGACTACTGTATGCTCCATGGGATCTCTCTCAAAGTCCCAGAACATTTTGTCTGTTTTGAATCGTTCTTTGCGTGATATGTGGTGGCATGGGTAACATGGTACAGCAATTTCTGCATCGGTGGTGGTGCGTTCAGTTTCGAGAAATATATTCACAACTTGACTACTTTCAAATTCTGGCTGGCTGGTTTTTCTGTAGCAATGTGGAAAATTACCCCAGGGTATCAAACTATTGGAGATTGAGTTAGATAATTTTGAAATGTGAAGGATTTCTCAGAGGTTGAATTCCTGGGGCAAAGTTAGTCAGCTGATGTCAGGGTACTGTTAAAATATTGAAAGATATTATGTACACATTGGTAGGCAATGTGGCAAATGCATTCTTAATGGAGTGCCTGGCATTGAATTAACAATTTGTAAGGTCAATGGGTTGTATTTTCTATACTTGAACTGCATACTTTGGTGAATTAATGAAAGACGTTGGCTTTGCTGGAAGGGAATAATTATCCAGTGAAATTGTCTGTTCAGAAAAAAAAATCCAATTTGTGCCAGTTACATGTCTGCATTATGATTTTCTTTTGAGGAATGCACATTTAAGAGCATTGGAGGCTAAACTGTTAAAGTGGCTGAAACACCTAGTTTAGTAACAGATCATTATATCAGCTACTCAGAAAAAACCCACATATCAGTCATAAAACATGACACATTCAGAGATATTTTTTTTAATAGCAATTATGGATTTCAAGAAGATTAGAAACATTGATAAAAGTGGGATATTCCAGGGGGAGGGGAGGGAGAGGGTTGTCATGGGGGGGGGGGTGTCATGCAGTTTTAAGTAGACTGGAAAGTGCATATTTAGGTTGGAGATAGGTAAGTGATATCAATCGAAAATCCTGAAACCATTAAGAACTGGGGCATCAAGGAAATGATAATGCAGTTGTGTTGCATTGTACTGTCCAGTCACCACCACTAGAACTACTCTAGAACTCTTGTGTATATTTTTCTTACTTTTAGTGATTTGTTTGGAAGTGGTTGGGGAAGGAGCAGGGATGGGGGAGGGGTGGGGGGTGGAGAGTTTCCATTCCTTGAAAACCAACTCTCATCTCCTTGCTGGTTCACTCTCCAAGAGTGGCTGCAGAAGTTAGCCGATTACTCTGGGAGTGATTCAGTAAATAGTGCCATAAAGACGTGAAATTGATAGAGTGTACACTCGAGTCTCTCCGCCAAACTGTCCAGTGCTTTGGTTGATGCATGTCCTGTCATCCGTTGACTAGTTTCAAGATCGAGTGAAGGTCATAGAACACAGAGATATTATGGGAGGTATAACCTTCACCCCCACCCCCCCCCCTTAAGTACCTCAGTATTAAAATTCAGATTTGGCAGTGTTGTTATTTTGAAGCGATAGATCGTGATATTAAGTCACTCTTAGATGTCGTTCTCCGCAAGAACTTGAGGAGCCCTTTGACAAGTTGTCAACAGAGGTGACGAATCGGTGGCTCCGTCCAACAACGGAGTCGTAACACAGGAAGCGGGTTTAAGCGAACAAATTTGGTAGATTGCGATCCATCAAACTTGCAAATGCATGGGGGGCCAAAGGAACCTTACTTTAGAGAGTGGCGCAGAAGTCAATTAAGACCAGAATATTTAAGAATGGGTGGATTTAAAGATGATAGAACGGAATAGATAACAAAAAGCATGCCCTGCATTCTCTCAAATCTAGTATTGCTCTGAAAGTACCATATGTTACATTAACATTCTATTCAACAATATTATATTAAAATGGGTGAATTATTAATTTTGTGTCTGTTAATAAAAATTTTAGGGGAAGAATCATAGTGCAATATGTGCAGACTTTTGAAATGAATTATTCACTCATGTATCGTAACAAGAACAGGATGTATCTGTTTTTTTTACATATGATCAAAAGTTAGATGAATTCTAGATCTCCGATTCTAATTTGAATGGTCATGGGAAAAGTTGATCAAGTATAGCATTGCAAAATGCTGTGCCAAAAGTGTAAATTGCTATACTGTTCAAGTGCATAGATGCATGACACTCTCTGTAAACAGGAATCGCATGATACTGAATCGACTCTCCATGCTATTCTTGGCGGTGATGTCATCAATCTGGTGCAAATTTGTCTCTTTGTTAGAAAGAGTTCAGCAGGTGTCAGTTGCATGGTTTTGTTTGTATTTTGCAATGTCTGCATTCAGAGACAAGTGCCGGTACTGTTACCTACGTGCATGATTAAATCCGACATGCACTATTTCTTTTAATCTTGTTTAGGTTGCGTTTTGCCTTGACAACATGCCACCACTCCACGATTCATGGATTGTATGTATATATAGCTCATTGAAGTAAGGCAGCCATGCGTTGTATGTGGACTGGTAGATCAGTGCATACTGCAAGTGAATACCTTACAGTTAGGCAGGAGCTAGCTGGTTCCCCTTTTCAAGAGCTCCTTTACAGTCATGTTTACAAACTGTTATGAATGAATAGTCATCCTGTTAAATTATGCAGTTCAATGTGAAATGAGTCTAGGTCATCATAAGTCCACACCTGTTTTTTGTTTCCCACAGATTTTAATGCATCGTTTTGTTTTCATCCGCAAATCTCATTCCTAAAAGATGAATGTCATAATTTCTGGTGTGGGTTTTGGGTAGAACTAAATGTAATGTTGATGATGTTTTCAGGTAGCTGGTCTTTGCTAAAAGTAAACTGTTGAGAGACGGATTGCGACACATTCAACAGAAGACTTCTGATTCTTCTCAAGAGCTCTCCATCTTGTCCTGATATACTTTCCTTTGTTTTGGTTTGTAGGAGATAGCAATGAATTATCCGGATCATCATCCCAGAGAAATGAGTTCCTATAATAGTTTACAGAGCCAAATTAGAAGGAGGCCCTCGCTTTTATCCGAGTTCCATGGTGGCGCTGCCGAAAGGGAAAGAGAACGGTATGTTACGAAAGGATCCCATATCCTTAAAACTTTTACCCAAGGTTGTCCTCATCCTTATAGTTTTACTGTAGTGTTGCAGTGTGGCACTCAATCAGCACAAATAATTTGTGGCAAATTGAATTTCAGCAGCAGGTTGATTTGGTGGGGGGGGGGGGGGAGAGAGTGGGTGAGAGCAGGAGAGGAAGCTGGTAGTATTGTTTGTGTGTAAATTGTTTTATGAGGGTAAATATTTCTCAACTTGTCGTCTTATGTTTAATTTCCTGTCGATCTGTTTTGTGCCAATCGTAGAAGCGGGAAGGAATTTTACTCGCGCGGTCTCGACCCGCTACGGATGCACACCTCAAACCATCACCCAGATAATGAGATCTCGGTAGCCAAAAGGCGACGGTTGGATATAGACAATGATACCAAATTCAGGCCAGTCCACGAGAATAGTACCTCAACGAGGGTGGTGACCTCTTCAGCTAATCAACCTGAAGTCAAGAAGGTAAAAATTTATAGTAGGTGGAATCTGTGATTGGAACACAATGTGGTGACATCATGATGGGTGTGGTGTGTTGGTGGCTAACATGGTAGTAGCCTGAGTCATAGCCAGGTATGGTTGCAGGATAGGCCTGGCTAACAGGGTTAGTGTAGCTGCCCTAATGGCAGATAAGTAGTATGATGAAGAACTGGTTCATTTAGCCGACTAGAAGATATAGGGTGTTGATAGGTAACCCATTTGGGTCATGTAATGGGTGGCATCATAGAAATATTGATCATGTGATGTAAATAGGGGGTCATGGGTCACTTAGGAGGCTTGGTCTATACTTTTTGTTCTAATTATCTTTAATATTCTAATCAGTCAAGAGATGGATAACTTTTATATCACTCAAAAATTGACAAGAGTTTTAGTCATTCCTTACTCATATATTTATTTAATCATTCTCTCCTCCCCCCCCTCCCCAAACTAAAGGAACCATTTATACCTAAAGTTGAAAATGTATCACCGACCCCTTGCGACGATGAGTCACCTTCAAAGGTATCTAAAGAGGGCCTCCTTCAAGCCATGGAGAAGATGGACCGAGAAATACAGATGGTGGAAAGTCAGATTGTCAACTTGAAGAAAAAGAAGGTAAACCTATTAAAATAATTGCCAAAAAAAGCAAGGGGTGGCAAGGAAAACTGTGCTCCATGATAAGTGTTCATGTAGGAAATTGGATGATAGAAAGATGAAGGAATGTAAAAATATTGCAAAAGAATGTTCCATCAAAATAAATGAAATGATATGCTTTGGAAATGACTTTCAAAAGTTAAACCAAGATGTTGTGTGTCACATGACTTCAATTTCATTTCAATCTGTTTTCCTGTTTTGCAAAATCTTGTTCTAGTAAATGTTGCAGTGTGTTCCACTGAGTGATTGCCAGATGTGTGACTGAGTAGGTTCAAGAACCTGTCTCGGTGTGATAAATTTTTGTTGGTACAAAGCCCAATTAATTCACTGGAATAGCACCATCTATTCTGTCATCTCATGTATTTATATATATCTGCTTATGTGTATATGTATTCCTAGCATTGGCAGCAGCAGTATGCTGGATTTCCTGCGTTGCTTCACTGAAGGCCAAAACAAAAGTTATGAAAGCCGAGACCTCATTCATTCCACCGCTCCCGTTGCGATTTTTCTTCTAGTCGATTGCATTTTTTCTTTCTTTTCTTTTCTTTTCTTTTCTGTTTTTTTTTTCTTTTTTATGTTGAGTCGTTCAGCAAATCAATTGATATGTCCTTGGCAGAGAAGTAGTTTGTGTATTCTGTAGATAAATTGTTGGTGAGATAAAAAGAGCGGAGGATGATTCGTGCTGATTAGGTATGGGGGATAGAATGACAGCAGATTTCGATTGATATGGAGCGTGATCCGTGTCTTTCATTAGAGTTTCTCTACACGGTCTTCACCCTGATATACGAACCCTCCTCTCAGGAAGCTGCGTTGAAAATCTAGGCTTTCACGTCCGAGGCCGGTCTCCCCTTTCTCACTTTATTACTGTTTACATGACGGAATGCTTTCCAGGCCGAAACCAAAGATGGGGGATTCTTTTGGCAGTTGATACTTGTGTGCATGATGTCTTGGGCAATATGTGAGAACAAAAGTTCCCCTTAGGCCTGCTATTGAATTCAGAGGCTAAAAGCATGTTTTCTCTTTAGAGTGGTCGCTGTATTTTATCTCTTTTATTTGCTGTTTTTTCTTTTTTTGGAACAAAATTCTTTTGGGTGCAATATCACAGCTTTTTCTTGGCTTGTGATGTGGATGAAATGAAACCCTGTGGAGGGTCAGTCCGGCCACCAGTGGGGGAGGGGGGGGGTGTCTGAAGAGAGATGATAATATCGGTGATTCAGAGAAGTTTCATCCTAGGGGTATAACTTTAATCATTTGTAGGCAGGCCTTCTCTTATTTTGAGAGGTAATCAACAGTTGGAGATTGTTTACTGTAAAGATAGTAACAGAAAGAAGAAGTCACAAAAGAAAAGAGGGGTTGGGGGGGGGGGGCTTTTCCAGTCTGTTTTTCAGTGAGTTTGACCATGATCAAATTACTTGAATCAATTAGCACAACAAACGTCAAACATGTTTTACGCTTACTTGACACTATTTAGGTTACAAATCAGGACATTTTTAAAATCAGAATGTACCTTTGTTACAATTGCAATTATTGCCCATTTGAAATTAAGATAGAAAGGGGTTACATATTTCTGTGAGTACTTCAAAATCCCCTTCCCCCTTTCTCTCCCCCCCCCCCTCGGACAACCCTCATTCTGGTATCATGCCAGAAATATGTTATCCTTCGAACAGGACTCACTTCTGCTATAACAAGTGTGCACTAAAGTTGACGATGTCAATGCCCTGAGTGCTATGCCTGTTTATATTTAGACCCTCATTAACATTTTGACATTAAAGAGACTGTAGTTACTTGTCTCACTAATTTAGCAAGGTGCAAGGCTGGGTATTATCATGTAGCATATCTATGATGTAACCTGATGTGAATTTTTCCAAGCCAGTTAACAAATATTAGGTAAAGAAAGGCAATGAATTGTTAGTTATATGGAAGTGTTTTGCAAACCAATCGTATTGAAAAACTTTGATCACGGAAGGAACTTTTGGTGAGGGTTCATGACATTGTCATAGTGGTCCATGATATTGTCATATTGGTCCATGATATTACTGTAGTGGCCCATGACATGGTGGTCCATGATATTGTCATAGTGGTCCATGATATTATCATAGGGGGGAGGGGGGTTCAGTCCTTGGCAGAGCAAGTAATTTGGCAGTACATTCACCACAGGCAAGTGACGCTGCGGTCTGCTACCACCTAGCGTACCAGAAACATATTGTGTTTATGAAAGACCTCTATGTGTTACAAATGTTTTTGTTTATAGAATTAGCCATAGAGGCTCTTTAAACCAGTATCTTTTCCACTTACAAATAAAGGGTTGGGCTCTATGGTAGAATATCTCCTGGTACTATAGGTGAGTGTGGTAGATGCAGTGTGGGTGTTTAAATGCATTGTAAAGGAATGCTTTATCAATAATCGAGTTTGTTGTACTTAGTTACCCCACACTGTTGAGAATGTACTAATATGTAAGCCACATGCTGGTGTTTACTACATAATACCCGAGCATCCAATCTGTATGCTAATCTGTTTTAGACCGCCTTAGCTATAGACTGATTCGGTGGAATATTTTTAGTCAAAGTTTGACCCTGTTTATCGCCGGCATCAGAAGTAAGTCGGTTGGAGGAGAATGAGTATTAAAGAAGATGCGAACACCAACTGATACTTTAGCTTTAGTTTTGAATTTTTTATGTAGAAGTGAATTTTAATGCTTGAATTCATACATAAAAGAGAGAGAAAAAAAGAAAAAAGAAGACAGAAAAAACCATCTAGTTGATAACATTTTATGTTTTGTCAGGCATGAATAATAGATACAATTGGTTTACAAAGTAGTGTTTGTAATGATCTTGAAGTTGTACCGAATATTCAGATGCCCGAGGAAGATTGCCAAAAAAGTCCAAAAAAATCAGATATCGGAGAATTCAAACATATTGAAAAGGGTTAACTTGGAAAAATAAGTTTGTGTAAGATGGAAAGATATTACTGATGAAAGTGTGGTCAACAGCAGCAGGGTAGTGTTGGCTGTGTGAATATATTCATTCAAAGCCGGCCTAGGCGGCTTCATTAGCATTATTATGTGCATATCATTAGCATAGCTATGCTGGAGTGGGAAAATAGATATATTGTTGTTTTGTTTATGTGTGGGGGTGTGAGGTAATGTGATATGTGAAAATTAAACATTACAAGTAAATCCACAGACAAGCAGTATTTTGTTGTGATGTTTGTTAATTGGTTAGCTCAGTGCGTTCGCATCAGGTGACACCAATGAACTGAAGCTGATCAAAAAAGAAAATTATACTTGTTATGTACTGGCCATTGGTATTTGTCTTTTCATAATTATGAATGCATAAAGTTTTTAAAATGGGACCATTTAAACAGAATAATACTCAAGAATAACAACACTCAACATTTAACCTATAGGTGTGGGAGAGAGTAGGGAGTGATAGGAAGAGGGGGAAGGGGAGGAAAATGAGAGGGGGGGGTGGGGAAGTCATATGGGCTTTCAGCGGTGAGCTGTGTGAACTGTGCTCCACAGCCAGCATCAAGCTACTTAGCTATTAGCTGATTGTCCAAGTTGAATTGTCGTATACCTATTGGTATGCAAGTCCTCAATGCAGAAAAGATCACTTATTGTACAGTGTCTGGTTTCACTCATTTGCAAGTAATATTCCAAAACAGGCTTTATGTTCTTGCTATTTAACAATTGATGATGATATTAGATGTCAGCGGGCAGAGATAAGGGGAGATTGAGAGAGAGACACAGCAATGGTAAAGCTAGATCTATCAATCGCCTGTAGCAACAACCATTTTAAGTACTAGATAGATTTTTAATGAAACAAGACAGATCTCAGACTTTTTGCTACCTTGAGCCTTTAGGAAAAAGGTCCTGCAGGTTACATAATCCATTTTTTTCCCTCAGAAATCTTTTGTCATTCAAATTATTTATTCTTCCTAGTAAAAGTTGTTCAAAATGTCTCCACAAACATGAATAACATCGTGAAGGTCATTTTTGCAAGGACGAAAGTGTAGCTATCATCCAAAAGGAAAATAAACCTTGGCTGTTGTAATTAATGGCATCCTCCTTCAGTAGCAGGATTTGGAAAAGGGGTCAGGGCTTATAGCTGCATATCTTTCATTGTGTGGTTTAATAATTTGTGTTACAACTTTGGCCAAGTCTCCATGATGTAATATTCACACATAATCATTAATCAGACGATACCCTCCCCGTGTAAGTATTAAAACAATTCATGCGGCTTTTGTTTCTCAATTGCAAACTTAATGAATGCTCTCTTATTCCATATTTCATCATTCTTTTTGGTGTGATTTTGGCAGAAATAAAGAGTAGTGACTTTGTTTACAGACATTATCTTTTCTGTAAACCCTCTTTATTAAATACTTTGTGGAGGTAAGCTCTGCAGCTCTGAAAGAACTGCAATTAAAGACATAGTATATATATAGTTTATGTGTTTTGTTGTCTGAAAATTAATCAAATTATCATTGTTTTGCTAAATTAAGAATGTTGCATATAATCTTTCTATTAATGGGTGGGTGTTCTTTTATGGCAGAAAGGGTTTCTACATTTGGGACCCAAGTATAGTTTTCTCCTGGGGGGGGGGGGGGACGTGGCAAGGTTTGAGGATGGAACTAATAGAAACCTTATACTAAAAATAATCATCCCTTACTATGCAGATTAAATTGTCTCAAAGTCAAAGTGAATATTTCTACAAATGGGCATCGTTTCGAAAGCAAATACTACTAATTTTACATATAGAGAAACAGTACAGTCTAAGAGTTCTTATTTATGGAAACCGCGAGGCCTTCATTGATGCCAAATGTCTGTGTGACAAGAATATTAAGAACATGAAATAAAATATGGGGAATGGAAAGTTTTTTTTAGAACAGTCTGACAGGAACAGTCATTGATATGTTCAGTGTTAAGCCTAGGTTGTGACATATGTCCCAGTGCTGATAAAGAATACACTGTCCGATAAAACCATTTTCTCTTGAAAGTTTGAATCATATCAAGGTTTGTTTCAATCTTCCTTTCGTTTCTTGTTTTCCTGGAAATTGCGGTGTCTCTGCGGGGTCATGCTGTCTATAATAGTTGGTTAGCACCCAGGTGGAGAGGCAGGAGGGCGGCGAGGTCACTGTGAGCTGCCCCAGGTGCATTTCCATGCCTGGGGATGCTGACTGCTTGCCACTGCGTAGAAAATTAATCAAAATATAAGAGTGTAATAGGAAGATGTTATTATTTTTTGGAGAACTGTTGGAGGACATTATCAGTCAAGCAGTGTGTGGGTTGGTAGAAGTGAGTGGAGAGTATGCTGGAGTATGTTTCATTGCTATTTATTTACTTACAAGCAGAGGTTTTATTTTTCAGAGGCATTCAGATAGTGGAGTGGTTTATTTGGGTTTGTATTAATCGCCTGATGGATTATGAAGGGACTGTTCTCTCAACAACTTCTGGCAGTCAACAGGAGTAATGTTACCTGCAAATTATTGTCAGATATTTAATTGATGGAGGGAGGGATGGGAGGGGAGGGGGCGGAGGGAGGGTTAACAAAGAAACATCTAAATTAGAAACACCGATGGCAAGGTGACATTTAACAAGTCACATTTTGTAAACTTTTAGTAAACTGATGACATTTCTAATGTGGGTATTGGGTTTAATTCCTACTCTTTTCTTTGGTTTTATAGTCTCACAAAATATCAGTCTCCTTCTGACATCAGATCTGTTTTTTGCAATATGTATGACTTCACTGATTAGTTTTGACTCCTTGCAAAGGGCAAATAAGAATCTGTGAGATGGGGTTTTGCATACATGTGGGTGTTTGTGTCTGTGTGTGCGTGCGTGTACGTGACGTGCGTGTATCTGACGCATGCTTGTATATACAATTACCTGGATATAACTCAACTAGTAAAGCCTTGGATGAACTTCATAATTGTAACCTACATTAAGATCTCCTTAGCACAAGAACCCTGTCAAAAATTGATGAGGTTCGAAGGTCATTTGAGGTCGACGGTGGTCAAACCTGAAAACCTTGTAAAAACACTAAACTTCATAGTTGTAATAGAAAACCTACTGTATGATAATTCCAAACGTATCTTGAATGAACAACAACACACACTCGGTATGTAGATCCCCTCATTGATTAGTACAAGAACTATGTCCAATGTCACTTGAGGTTAACAGCCCTAACATCTTGTGCACACCAAGTTCTATCAAAGTGAAAGGGGTGGATGAACTGTAGACTCGATAGTTTCACAGAGAGTGCAAGAACCATGCTGATCTCTTGAAGTCGTTAATGGTCGAATCATGAAAATTGTGTCCACACTGTTTTTCATTGACTAATCTGGCGTGAAATGTCGGAGAGGAGTCATTAAACCCATTTGTCTGGAAGGAAAAAGCTATCAATACTTAAAATTAACCAAAATATTTGCCAGCAGTTCTCTTGCACTATATATCCTTACATATTACCATTTGAAGTCGCCAACATGCCCATTTAAAAAAAAAAAAAAATGAATGGTATGATGTTACCAAAGTTACTGTACACATGCCAGGGTCTATTTGCCTGTATCCAGATTTATTCAAACACAGTGAAATGATAACAATTTATTATTACTCATACTAAGAATTCCGAGGGTAATTTTTTGTGTGTTTTTTTTTGGCCTCTTATTGAACTCTTGTTTTGTAATTAAATTTTTATCTCTGACATACTCAAGTTTAGATGAAACTAATACATAAGGGTTGCAGCTGTTTTAATATGTAGAGGTTCTTCAAGCAAACATGTCACAGATAAAAAAACTGTTTAATTTAAGGTTCAGCAGTTTGACAGTATACTACTTTGTGGTTAATTAATGGATTTGTGGTTGTTCTGTTAAAAAGCTGTTTGTTGCATCAAAGTGTATCTTTGTGGTGACATTGTGAAGTAAAATATCAAAATCGTTGCTCATAATACTACCTTCCTTGTTTGTGAAGTTGCAATCTCTGCACCTGATTGTGAAAGAGATGTAACTTGGGGGGATCCACCGATGCAATTACAGTGATAATATTCTACACATGATAATAATAAATGTATGTCCTGGTCGTCGATGAGGATTGGTGGCAATCTAATCACGAGCCCAGTTACCTAAACTTATTATTTGTAACATGGACAGATTTGTTAATTGAAAAGTCGAAAGGATAGGTTTTGTTGAAAATTGCTTTATTGACAAAATTGTACATTATTTCAAGCTTTATCATTTCCTTTCCCAAATGGTACTTGTGGCATATAATCCTTGTTTCCTAGTGTGTGTGTGTTTTTTACAATGATAGGCAGCCAGCTAGTGGAATGTGGCACCACTCTATTCCACAATTGCCTAAACTATTCACAGTTGCCACAGCTCTGCTCTTTAAGGTGGCACAAGCTGTGCCAGGATGACTTTGCAGTGCTCTGAACTCTTACCCTTGAATCAGTATGGGCAAGGGCATTGAGGGTGGGGATCAGCACAGGGGACAGTTATGTCACTTCCCCTCCCCTTTCCCCTCCCCCTCCCTGTCCTCTTTTTCCCTTATAAGTACTGTTTGCATAAATATTTGTCCATTGACTAAATATATCTCATACTGATCATGTAGATGTTCTGAACATCATGAACAGGATGTACTCGTGGGTGTCATTAACTACATTAACATACTCCAGGAAATGGAAATGTTTTCCCTGAAACTTTGTTCAATGTACAGTGTTTGTTTTAGTGGAACCATGTGTGGGTAAACTATGTCCTTAATTGAGCATACAAGGGATGTTTTCTCCCTTGTTTACTGCTTCCCCCTCCCCCTACCCCTCAGTCACTGTTCAGTGCTGTGATAAATTAGTGTTTTAAAATAGCTGTATTGTAGAAAAGAAATCCGCACCTTTCCTGATTGAATGAGTAATATTCAAGAGAGTCCTGTTTACTTGTGTGTTAAAGCAATCATCGTAGGTGATCTGCTTTGCGGAGTTTCCCCGCATTTTTAACTACCCCCTCCCTCCCCTCCATCTTACTGTTCCTCCTCTGTTGCTTCATCTTTGCAGCAAGAGCTTGAGCAGCGGACCTCCCAGCCAAGGGAGGAAGAGAAAGCCGTGGCAGACGCAGACTGGGAACCCAAACAGGAGAATATAGTTCAAACCATCTACGCTGAGAACCAGCGCAAGGCAGAGGACGCCCACAAGATGCTCAGCAAGAGTGGCGTGCAGAACATCTTGGTGAGTAGAGAGAGGTGTAGGAATCGCCTTACTGAACCAGAGTAATGTTCTTTTCAAGGATTATGTTATTTGAAAGAGTTGTTACATTTCTTAGACTACTTGGTGTTTCTGACTTGATTTGTCACTTGGTAATTGCCAAGTTATACGTAGGTTGCAGCAATGATGACATGTTTGCATCAATGTTTTCCCTACTTACCTTCTTGTCCCTCTTTGTCTCCCCCCACAAGTTTCCTCTTTCCCCTCTTTTCCTCCTCTTTAGCCCCCTTACCACCCCTTGTCCCCCTTTACCCCCTCTTGTCCCCCTCTTTTTATCCCCTTTGCCAGTGGTGACAATGAAAAAACTCAATGACGGATGTGATAGGTCAAATTGTGGAACTTGATCACTAATCCTCCAAATTTATTCTTTTTCTTTCCCAGCCTCTTTACAACCAAATGTCTGACGAGCCAAACCATAAAGAAGTTTTGAAAAAGTATGTCATATTTTTCTAAAGTCTATCTTTCCTAGAGATACTATGTATGAAGATTATGTAGGATACTTTGTATGAAGATTATGTAGAATACTTTGTATGAAGATTATGTAGAATATTATGTATGAATAATTTACTTCGCTCCCCGCTTACGTACAAGTAACGAAAGTACATGAAAACCAACAACATCGTGGCTACAAAGTACGCTACAAGGGTGAAACCCAACACTTAGAAAAAGCGTACAAGTAACGAAAGTACATGAAAACGATCAAACATCATATAAGAAGTATAACAGATAAAACATGTATACAAAAGGTGAGATACCGCCCATCCGCGCTAGTGCGAAACAGGCATAAACGAACGAAGTAGTTTCGCGGAACTACTACCTGAAAAGGTAACGTCACGCTACTCAAAAACGAACACATGGGCATGGGTCGCACAATAAAAACAGCCCCCAAACTCCCTCCCTTTAGAAGAAAAGGATACTTATCAGGCTGTAAATGACTGTAAAACGTTCTGAAATCCAATAGGATGTAAAGAAGGTAAAAATCCAATATATTCCGGGCAATTTCCGAAAGATTTTAATCCACTACGAAAACGTATGTGTAAACACTTTGGGTGGTAGAATGAGAAGGAAGGGCATTGACTGCAAGTGGCCGGTCACTGAGGGTGCACACTGTTAAAAGATTACCAGGGCATACTAGACACGGTAGAATGAGGTGCTAATGTTGTGGGGAGACAGGTAAGCGGGTCACTCGTAAATATATAAACCAGTAAGTTTTATCATTTATGTAGGATACTATGTATGAAGATTATGTTTAAGATTTTGTAGCATATATTTGGTGCCAATACTGAAGACTCTTTAGGCTATTACAGCTTTTCACACTGTCATGGTCCGTTTGATTATTGTCAGATGATTAACAGGAATAAAAACCATTATTAGTGATATTGACAGAGATTTGTGTGAGTTGCACTTACAGTCAATGAAATTCTTAAAATTGCCAAAAAGGATTGGAAAAAATGAAGAATTTTGTTTGATATCAAAACTTGATGACATAAAAAGAAGTCATTCTTTTTTCCCAAACAATCTTGTCACGTAAAATTGCTTTTCTTTTTCGATCACAGGAACTACGAATTGAGTAGAAGGTTTATATTGTACTTCAAGCAACAAGCTGCCGAAAGGAACCTCAGGGTAAGTGAAATAAAAGATGACAAAAGAAAAAGAAAAAAGAGTAAGAGAGAAAAGAGAAATAGTTGGTAACATCAGCTCAGACAGACGGATTTCATTGTGACCAGATGGTTGCAGACAACTCTTTGATTTGGCAGAATCAAGGAGTTCCATCATTGATCTTTCAATTGGAATCTCCTCATAAGATACTCTTCTTAGTAACATACACATGTGCCTTACCAAAACAGATTTAAAAGTAATGTAGTAATACAGTGACCAGAGGGGGATGGGAGGAGGGGGAACGGGAGGAGGGGAGGGGGCGGGGTGGTAAGAATGTCAAGCGCTAAATTTAGGATTTGAAGGGTATCAATGCCTTAATAGTTTATAGATCAAGTCTGCTGTTATAAAAATTTCATCTCTTGATAGTGAATGTAGTTAGATGGCCCTGATGAAGGAAAAACTTCTGATGAGTGAAAATAATGTTACATTCTCCCACCACCCTCTCCCAGTCACTTGGCCCACCCTAAGAAGAAGAATAAGAAGAAGGACAAAAGGCTTTGGATGTTGTCTTTGATGATGTGGTTGATAATATGAATTTTTATATTTCTATAAATAGTTTCCATTTCATTTTCAGGAAAAGAACTATTGCCAGCTATATAATAGGAGAATGGAAGCTTGGGAGAATCGGATGGAGAAAATTGAATCGAATCCGAAGAAGAAGTGAGTACAAACAAAAGAAGATTGGTTTTCAAAGTGATCAGATCTGTCTGAAAACACAATTTCTTAAAAATCTTATCCTGACATGTTGTATTTTCTGAAGTACAGTATGAGCACAAATTAAAAGAACAGAAAACAACGACTGAGATATCACACAAATCCCATTCTTAAGTGATTCAGTGTCTTTTTGCTCTTTCGGTATTATCGCCGAACAGCCATCTGCATAATCTTATTTTATGAGCAGCTGTTATTTGTTGAGCAACGTCGTCATGTCTTCTGATTGGTGTCATAGCTACGATCTGTCTGCATTGCGCGGTAGTCTCTGAATGGCTTTTTAAAATCCTGCGTGTGACTACAGTCAAGTGGTGTGAAATATCAAACTGTCTGCAACATAATGTTGTTTATAATCGAGTCCCTGGGCAACTTTTATTTTAATGTTTATCAGGGTGTTATGTGAGTGAATGATGCCGGAAAGAAAGTTGACGATTTTAGTCGGTTGGCCAGCTCGCAGGAGGCATCGAAGTTTGTTCCGTCGTTGAAAGCTAAGAAATGATCATGATTGGTGATCAAGATGGGGTCAGGTATGAGTGATGGTGAGGGGTGGGAAGGAACTGAATGATTGAGGATACAGTGTGTCTTTCTATTCCTGGAGATAGAGTTAACATTTTTGATCCTTTCCTGAATTCTGATATCTTGTTTTTATTTGTTGGAGATCCTTGAGCCATCATTTTACCTCTCTCTCTCTTTCTCTCTCGCATTTTTATCTCTCCACAGGGCCAAAGACGCGAAAACGAGAGAATTCTTTGAGAAGCAATTCCCGGAGATAAGGAAACAGAGAGAGCAACAGGAAAGGTTTTCAAGGTAAGTTAGGACAGTGAAGTGTCCTCACAACCTCACCACTCTCGTATTACTGTGCCCCCCCCCCCCCCCCCCCCCCCCCCGATTGTGTGATGGAAGGAAGAAAGTTGTGGTGGCACAGTTGTTGATTTCTTTCAAGTTGAGTTTCTTGTGATTAAAGATTGTTTCAACTGTTTACTGTAAGGGAGATGTCTCTGAGGAGGCATACATGTGTATATCATCATCATTTGTTACCGCTCCGATAATCGTGTTCAAAGACTTGTGGATGTCTAATTATGTGAGGTATTGAAAATGTTGATAGGGTTTCTTCCTTCATGATGAGAAACCCAACAAAGTACATCATTAAAACCTGAAAGTTATCAGAGAACTTGAATGAAAAGAATTAGAGTAAATCTTATAGCGGTGCCTTTCTCTTCTCTTGTGGCAGTTGTTTTGTATTTGCTTTGGATATGATAGTGTCAGTGGTTACGCTGTATGATGAATCACGAATAGCTGCTTTAAAGTTCAGCTGTCCATTCCATCTTTCTTCTCTAGCAGAGCTGGGACTCGTAGCTGGGGTAACATCGCCAGGAGCGAGGCCGAGCTGGCTGAGATTGTAGATGGCTTGAACGAGCAGGAGGCCAACGAGAGACACATGCGTAGCCTGACAGTTATCCCTCCCATGCTACTCGAGAAGGAACAGAGGAGCGTAAACTTTGTGAATAACAATGGTATGTATGGTCCTGAGGTGGGGGGGGGGGGGGGGGGGGTGTGGGGGGAGGGTGGAAGCAGATATGATCAGGGGAGAGGATGATGTAGGGGAGAAGGTTCAGAAGATGGCTTGCATTAGTACAGTGTCGATGAGATACACAAGCAAATCCTAACAGTGTCGATGAGATACACAAGCAAAGCCTAACACAGTGTCAATGACATACACAAGCAAAGCCTAACCGTTACCCGTTGCTTCTTGAAGATAGAACAGAAAAATGTCAGGTTTGTTATGCATGCATCAGTCCTGTGTGTCGGAACTCATTCCTGTTCGATTCGGATCAAAGTCGCATTTACACTAGAGATTTTACTTCGTAGCCGTGTGTTGAATTAAAAATTCTTTGTTTCAAGTGAATCTAGTATAAAGAGGCCTTGTATCATGATCATGCCTCCACTAGGATTAAGGGAGGGGATGCAGGGGGATGTTGGGGGTGGGGGTGGCTGTGGGAGGTTGGAAAGAGAGAGTTAAGGTTCAGTCTCTACTGAGACTTGGATCAAAGTGACTTTAAAGAACTTAACTTAATCTCTTCCAGAAGGCAAAACAAAAATAGGACTTGTTTTACAATGTTGATTTTCACAGGTCTAGTAGAGGACGCTATGCAAGAATATAAAGACAGACAAAGGATGAACATATGGACGAATGAGGAGAGAGAAATATTCAGGGAGAAGTTCTCGCAACATCCAAAGAACTTTGGAGCTATTGCGGCATTCCTTGAGAGGAAGGTCAGTGCCTTTGCCATTTTCATGATGTCATCAAATCTCTCTCTGTCGGGGATACCCTCGTTTAAAGGATTGATGATGTTAGAGGAATAGGTACAAATGTATCACTGGGTGAGGTTGAATATAGAAGGAAGGGATTAGTAGGAGTGGATATAAAATAACAGGGATTAGTGGTATGTGGGTAACAGGAGATTCAGACAGAGTGGCAGTATGATAAACAATAATGATGAATAATGTAATAACTGAGGTAAAATATTACCTATTTTATTTGCTTGCAATCAAGCTCAGCTTTTACGTCCTTTCACCCTCCTCCCTCCCCAACCCATGGACTACGGCTACTTTCACAAGTAAAAAGCGATTTGAATTCCTGTTAACTGTTTGGTTTGGCTTCCATTGTAGAGTCAACTGTTTGGTTTGGCTTCCATTATAGAGTCAACTGTTCGGTTTGGCTTCCATTATAGAGTCAACTGTTTGGTTTGGCTTACATCATAGAGTTAACTGCTTGGTTTGGCTTCCATATAGAGTTACCTGTTTGGTTTGGCTTCCAATATAGAGTCACCTGTTTGGCTTCTAGAGTCAACTGTTTGGTTTGGCTTCCATTATAGAGTTACCTGTTTGGTTTTGCTTCCATTATAGAGTTAACTTGTTTGGTTTGGCTTCCATTATAGAGTCACCTCTTTGGTTTGGCTTCCATTATAGAGTCAACTGTTTGGTTTGGCTTACATTATAGAGTTAACTTGTTTGGTTTTTGCTTCCATTACAGAGTGTTCCAGATTGTGTACTTTACTATTACCAAAACAAGAAACGGGAGAACTACAAGCAGAGGAAACAACAAGTTAAGAGGAAGAAGACACTACCTCAGAAGGCCAGTAGCAGCATCAACCGTAACCATGACGATGAAGATAAGGATGACAAGGAAGATGGGACATCTCAGGAGTAAGTATCATCGTCTCATGGCCTCGGCGATAGAGTACATCCTCTAATATAGAGCATTGTTTGGTGTCGTTGTCTTTCTTCAATGAAGAAGTTATGAAATTCAAAGAGGCCTAAAGTATTTGTAAACTTATCATTGGACTTTCTTCATATAATCAGCTCGAACTCTCTTCTAAAGTTATCCTCGTCCCCCCCCTCCCCACCTCAGTCCCTCCCCTAGCTCACTGACTCTCCTTCACATGCAAATAAGAATGCTTGTGATTCAAATCTTTTATGCAAATTAGGTCATTGGTTAGGTACATGGTTTTGTATTTTTCTTTTGAAGTTATTAATGGCTTTAAGGTAAAAAAAAAAAACCTCATTGGATGTTTCAAATGGTTTCATAAATGTCTGTTTTTTTTATTTTTGCTATCAGTCCAAAGAAGAAGGATGGTGGTGATGACAAGGAAGGAGTAAATGGCGGTGGATCGCAAAACGGTGAGACCTCTAACGGACCACCGATGAGTAAGTAACTCCTCACATCTTGCATGTTTCTGCCAACAAACATTTACCTCAGTGGTTTGGGAGGAAGTACGTCTTTCATAAGTACGTATCAAAATCAAATATCAAATAACTGGTGACAGTTGGCTTTGAACCTTGCATGAACTAATCTTAATCTCACCCAAGGATTGGCACAAGTTTTAGGAAAACATTTCCTTCAGATAGTTTCAACTTACAACAATACGACCTTAGGTAATTCAAGATAACCCTTTGTAAGTCATCACAGCTTCCTATCAAGTGTTGAATGATGCCGAACACAGTTCACCTCTGAAGGTCTGTCAGCTTGATGCTGATACCACGGTCCCCGGTTTCACATGGTTTATCATTTTGATGTTCTTTTTCCAGGTGTTCCTACCAATTGTGCCCTGTGTCACCATTCCTTAGATGCCTATACTATGAGTAGACCGCTCAGTAAGAGTAACTGTGAGCTCTTGGGTCTCAACGTCAATGAAGTCACTGCCAATATGAGGGTTTGCAGTAAATGCAGGTTCAGGTCATTACGGAAAAGGTTGGTTGTAATCGTCAGGCGGTAAAAGAGCTATGTCTTAGAGCACTGAAGTCTCCTCCTGATATAAACATACCAACTGAAACCGTCTCTTGTAATCGTCAGGCGGTAAAAGAGCTATGTCTTAGAGCATTGAAGTAGCCTCCTGATATAAACATACCGACTGAAACCGTCTCTTGTAATCATCAGACCTAAACTGAGTACATTATCACTGAATGTTACTACTCAAGGGACACAACTTGACTATTTTCCTTTACAAACTGTAAATCTTAATAAAATTATTCAAAACAACTTTTTCAGTCAAATTGAATTTGATGGTTTGTTTTCCAAGCAGTGCATCAAGATATTCTGATATAACATTGTTGTGTTTTTGTTGAATCTAAAGGGTCTTCGTGGCACGAAAAATTGCTTATGATAAAATCAATTTTGTGATATTCTGATAGTACATAATAACTAAGACAAGAGACATCTAAATGGAATGTCACTTAAATGATAATGTTTTAGTGCTAAAGACATTTCTAGCTTTCATCTGCAGATATTACAGTCCTGTGGGACAGGAAATATAAAATGCCATTTTATCTCTTCCCTTACAGTCCTTGTCCAGTCACATCTTGTAAAACAGCTCGGCGAAAAGCTAAGAGGTTGAAACCTCTACCAACCAAATGGTTTGAAATCTCTGAGGAGCAAAGGAGTATTATATCTCAAGAACTGGGTAAGTCATAAAAAAACCAACCATGGAGATCTGTCTACCAATCTAATTTTACTTGAGGAGGGTGGGTGGTTGGTAGAGGCAAAGAAGGTGGGTGGAGGGAGGGGAGGGGGGTGGGAGAGCAGCATGGGTGGGGAGGTAGCACAGTTATTTCCTCTTCTGCCTGTTTTCATGTGATGACTGCTGGTTAGTATCTACCTTGCCAGATTACTAGCACTTCTCTCCCAACGGATATATATCCCGGTCACTGTCCTTCATATCCATATGATTCAAGTGGTGACTGTATTCCCCCTCCCAACCCCACCCCCAGATGGGGGGGTCATCTTACTTTAGAGGCACAATATCACCTGATGGCTATGTTTAAATTTTCTATTTTTTATGTCCACAAATCCTGTAGATAAATCTGCCTTTAGTGACATCCGTTGTCTTACTTGTCTTACTTGTCATATGTTATTTATGCAAATTGTGTCTTGTCTCTTTCTTGTTGTTGCGCCCCTTTTAAATGTTCCAATTGTTAGTTTGGAAAGACTCGCGTGTGATGTTTCCTACTCCCCCTCCCCCCCCCGCCCCTAGTCTCTATTGCTCTTAGAACTACTCATGCAAATTCTCTATGGGTGCTGATTTATTGGGTTTTTTCTGTCTTGCATCCAGGTATTGGTAGTGAAATAACTAAATGTTGCCCTGCGTGCTTTCATCGGATTACTCGTCGACTGAGCAATGAGAACGGTCCAGAACCGGACATGTCTTCAGCGCAAGTAGCAGAGAATTTTGCAGGAAGTACGTACATATCATTTTTATCCGATTCAAAGGAGAACCGATTGAGAAAGTGGATACCTATCTTTGTTTACAACATGTTTTTAATGGTTGGCTCGCAGAGCAAATGCGGACAAAGTTTTGCTGTACTTGTTTTACCAAAATTACCTTTGCTTCCTGTTTGGCTCCTTGATAATAGGGACAGGTTTTTGGAGCTTCAAACTCTACTTGTTTTCAATTTTGTTTTTATGTAAATATACTTTTTTCATTCTTGCAACAGGTTCATCGGAGTTACCTGATTGGTCAGAGAAAGAAATAAATGCAGCCAAACAAGGTAACAGATACAGACAGTTTTTGCTCTTAAGATATTTAACAAGATCCTTTGAATCTCTGAAAATTACATCCCCATGAGTATCCATGGATATTTCAAGAAGAGTAAACCAGGGACTAATTTTTGAAAGTGGCAGCTGAACTTTTTAAGTTCCGTCCGTGCGTCTTTTTGGCCTCTGTAAACCTGTTCCAGTTCGTTTTCATTTCCGAAATGGAAAATACTTTGATGTTGTGTGTAAGAAGTAAAATGTGGTATAAAGTAAACTGATTATTGGATAAGGCATCTTCTTCACACCAGTATGTCACCCTGAGGGACTTCAGAGATTCTTTTGGTCACAGTTCCATTTCCATTTGACAGTAATCATGCAAAAGTGAAACATTTTCTTCAAAAAATTATGTTTCAGTAATTCTTTCATTCATTTTTGACGCCAATATGAGAAGATTATGTGGACCCAAAACTATTTTTAACAGAACAGTAATTGAATGTTTAAGTTATTTTCTAATTGATATATGTGTGTGCAATTTAGAAGGATTAAATCGCGAAGATTTTGAGGAAAATTTTGGAAGCGGTTTCGTAAAGGTAAACGTTTGTGATTCCAATCGGCTCCGATCTGCTCTCTCTTTCCAGCGATGAGAAAACACGGCAAGAATTGGTTGGAGGTAGCCAAAGGGATCGGAACGAAAACGGATCTGCAGTGCGAGAACTTTTATAAAAGCTTTAGGCGGAAACACAACTTAGACCAGCTGATGGAAGAACAACCAAACGATGATAAGGTAAGAAGCAGCTCTCCTCTTCATAGAAATCATTCTGGTCTCTGACTTAAAGTTCTCTCGCCATATTTCTCTAAAGGGTGTACAACAGAGATTTGAAAGATCAAAAAGTAGTTGCTTTTTAACTTAATAAATTTTTAGAAAAAGGGTGTTAAAGCACCTCATGTTACCTAAAAGAAGTGATTTGTTTTTCACTAATTCAATCTGAAGGGTTTGGCAGATGATTGTTTTAAAACAATGCCTTTGTAAAATCCCCAATTCCAGCCATAAAAGTACTTCGCCCCTCCCTCCCTGCCCACCACCAACTCCCACCCTCCACCCCCTCCCAGCATAAAAGTTGAATAGACTTGATTGAAGAAGCTATGATACATTCTTTATAAGGCTTCCTACCAATGTTTGCCTCGATTCAGCTGACTTTTCAAGCTTGTCTTAACTGTGACATAATCACATGAGCAAATTTATACTTCATTGTGAAACTTCCCAAAAATCTTTAATGGTATCCCCTCTTCTCATGTTTATGTTTCCTCAGAAGAGGGAACACAGGGTTTCAATTGCAGAGAGTTTAGGGTCAACAATAACAGCTCCGTCAGATGATGATCTCGTAGTGCCTTCCAGCGATGGCGAGAACGATGCGGACGAAAGTTCGGACACGGCCAGCGCCAGCGAGAACGAGGATGGACCTCTGCGAGGCGGCCGGCGCGAGAAGCCGGGAGAGCAGGCGGCCGTCTCGGAAAAGAAGACAGAAAACGGTGAAAGTGTTTCGAAGGATCCCAGTGGGAAGACGAACTCAGGGAACTCATCTGGGTTAGAAAACGAACAGCGTTTACCATTAGTTAAGGAAAGCGACAAGAGTTTACGAACGGCCAGCGGAGAAGGGGAAGGGAAAACTGATCTTGAGGTGGTGGGTGGTGGGCTTGAATCCCAGGAGAAACCCATGGAGGAGGATGGTGATACGAGTGCCACGTGTAGCGCCGACGAAGGGAACCCTCAGGATGTGGATATGACCTTTAGTGATAAAGCCAAGCCCCCCTCGCAGATACCCCAGGGGCAGGCGAGAGACAGGGTGTCGTCGAGCGAGGACGACACAAAGCTCTCGGAGTTGAAGGCCAAATTGGAGGTGGCCCGGACGGATAACAAAGCTGACAATAGTAAAGACTCACCGAAGGCCAGCTTAGCGGAAACAGAGGAGAAGATGAAGACGATGAAGGCTGAGGCGCAGAAAGAGTCTGAGGAGAAATCGATGGAAGGCAAGAGCTGGGGAGCCCAAGGAATACTGAACATGCGTGATTTAATAGACTCCGCCATCCATAAACATTTAGGTAAGTGGACTGAATCATTTTAGCAGACATGGTAAAAAAGGCTTGATATTGTTGTACTTATTAAGATGGAGAGGGGTGGGATATTGGGGGGGGGGTGAGTGGTATGGAACAAACTTGAATGGTTTTAGATTGATTTGTTGGCAGGAGTGTTTTTTTCCGTCTTGTCAAAAACTTTAATCATAAAGTCAAATGTCATGGCTTCACTGTCTGTCTAAACAGTTGATTTAATTTCCAGTTAATGCGGCATCTCTTCGGCAAGAGTCACTTTTGTTGTTGTTTAACATGTCTTTTTCAGGTCAAGAACAAAGGGGCAATGAGAAGTCTCCCACGACGGATGGAGGCGTTGAAGACGAGACAGAAGTTCCGTCAGATAAGGGGGTAGAGACCTCGAAGCCATCCTCCACTCAGTCCTTGGAGGTACCATCATTATCTAAGCCTATTGTGACTTCACCTGTACCCGTTAGCTCCAGTCAGACGGCCCCAAAGACAGTGCGACCCCCCACCGGGAAGACACCTCCAATGGACCGTCATCAGGTGAAGGTCACCGCTACGACGGTGGAGCAGACACAGGCGTCGGCGATGAACAAAACATCACACATAACACACACGTCGCAGGTCAGTAGGGATGTCTATGAGGTCAGCAGCTCTCATCGGCCTCCTCCTCCCGGGCACAAACCAAGGCTCACCTCCCCAGCCTACCTGGATTCATTACCAAACAGATCTGGCGGCCTGCTGCTGGAGGTGGCAGCAGCTCATGTCCCCAATTCGGCAGCCATGGGTGCTATGCCGCACGTCAGTGGTATACCACGTGGTGCATCACCTAGAGGAGCCTCACCCCATGGAGCTGAAAGGGATCAGCAAGGACACCTTCATTCACCCCCGGGGAGACACAACTACTCTCCTCGGAGTACCTCTTCCTCACCATATGCCCTTATCCCTGCCACAGACCGACACATGATGGGCGCCAATCCGTCGCGATCTCTACCTCGCACCAAGTCCACCACTGTTCCCCCACCACCCCCTCTCATCAACAACCTCTCCCCGATGCCTTCGATCAAGCAAGAGAAGTTGTCTCCTTCCGGTGGAGTCATGCCCATAATTCCACAGACTGGCTCCATATCCCAGGGTACTCCCATGGGGTACAGAGGACTGGAAGGTATAAGGTATGTGTTCTGCTGGCAATATTAACATAGAGATATCTGCAAACATAAACTTTTTCTCTAGTCCAGGGGTTCTCCAAATGCAGCCCTGCAGCCAAATCTGGCCTGTGAAGGATTTCAACCCTGCCCACCAAGAAATAAAATAGGCCCACAGTGTTGCACTAAGCAGCGGGTATGTGTGCCCATACGGGCCTACCCCTGATCATTGCTCAGCATAGGTATCGTGAGGAGTTGATTCTGTCTGGTCTTTCGCTCCAGTCAATATTTTAAGTCTGACCCTCGTCAAAAATTAATTTAGAACCCCTGGCTTTAATCTGTCAGAATCATGAAATTAGTTGTGAACTCGTGAATGCAGTGATAATACTGTTAACTCCTCTTAACGTTTCAGATATGAAGCACCGGGAAGCAAAGCTCAGAATGAGAGGTTGATCATGAGAGCCAGATCCCGTAGTCCAGCTACCTCATCCCCTCACCATGAGTACACCGGTGGTTCCATCATCCAGGGTACACCTGTCACTCGTCGCGAGCAGACTGCTTCGGGCAGGGCGGCTGGTCACCACCAGCATGACAGAATATCAGAAAAAGGTAATAATTTAGGGGAGAAAGTTTCTAAAAGCATTTTAGCCCCCCCCCCCCACACCCTAGTAGTATTAGTAGTAGTGCTAGTAGTAGTAATAACAGCTATAGTACTAGAAGTACAATCACTTATAGTGGTACTGGTAGTAGTAGTACTAGTTATAATACTTGAAGTACTGGCAGTAATACTAGTAGTAGTAAATCATAGTTCTAGAAGCACTTGGAGTAGAACTGGTGGTGGTAGTAATAATCATAATACAGAAGTACTAGCAGCAATACTAGGGGTGCCAGTAGTAATATTTATATTACTAGAAGTAATTGAAGTAGTACTAGTGATGCTAGAAGTAATAATCATAAGACTTTAAGTACTAGTGGCAACACTACTGGTGCTAGTAGTATCTGTCATGATAGTACTTGTAGAACTACTAATGATAGTAGTAGGTTTCCTAGTATCACTACAGTTCTATGGCTGTTAGTACCTGTAGCAGTAGTTGTAGAAGCTCTATGTGAAATTTAAAAATACTTTGTGTTCTGACCAGACATAAAGTTAGCTTGTCGTCCCAAAATAGTTGAGTTTGAAACCACTTGCAGAGGTTCCTGAATACACAGATATAACAAGACCACTTTCACCAGTAGTTGACAAAGTAGGAGTAAAATACATAGGTCCCACATGATATTACAACTCAACCAGGTTATCAATGAACCTAACTTATACAGAACAGATCCGTTTTCTGGTTTGAATTGACTGATGTAGCCAAAAGTTCATTTGAATCCAGGCTGTTCTTCCCCTTCGATGTTGCAAACATTTGATATATGACTGATATATCCTGGCCCATCATGGTGGTGTTGGTGGACCCTGTGAAACAAGGAGATATGTAAGTGCATGTTTTGGTGGGATGTTCTTCCCCTTCGATGTGGCAAACATTTGATATATGACTGATTTATGGCCCATCGTGGTGTTGTTGGACCCTGTGAAACAAGGAGAGATGTAAAGTGCATGTTTTGGTATTTTCAGAAGCAGCCCATTCAAAAGAAGCCTACCATCCAAAGGCTCCTCGTGTCAAGTTGGAGCCACCTCCTGGGCCAGAGAAAGTGGGATGGGGATTGCCCATGGTGTCCTATGATGGGTTGAATATAGAGCTTATCAAGTCCTTAAATGAGAGAGGTATTGTCAGACAAACCGATTCACAGCTTTGTTTAACGTTACTCATCAAACTTAATTGTACGTCTCCAGGCAATTGTACCCAAAGTAAAGGTTTATATAGCTGGCATGCTTAGTTTTATTGTCTTAAGGTCTATTTGTTCTATGCTTTGATCACTGTGATCATTATTTAGTGTTTTATCTTTGTTTATTTAAGCAATCACCTGGCTCGGGGTCAATGTTCTTGCCCTTAGAAACATGATAATACTAGAGTTTGCTTTGTATTGCACTGTACAGATGCTTTGTGTAACGTCTATGCGTTTTACTGTGTCTAGCGCTATGTGGGTGCCTAGTGAAGTCCTATGTCAGTATTTAGTGGAACACTATCTGAAGTTAAGATAAGGGTACTTTATGTTGTGCTTTGCCTTTGTGAAGTTCCAGATGGGTTTGTTGGGTATTAACATGTTGGTACCTATCCTTGCATTCTGTGTGTACTACTAGTAGGCCATTTGCTTTTCTAGGATTGACTTCTAGCCATATAATATGTTTGTGCTCAATGAGAAGTACTTGAGATTGAGTAAGTAATTGAAATTTAATTGGAAAGAAATATTTGTCATGAATGTGTTTGAAGGCAGTCACTACACGAATCGTGTACTCATCCAGTAGGCAGTCAGTGGAGATCCCGTTTTGCTTTGAATTCTGTTATAAGCCTCCCCCTCCCCCTCCCCCCCCATATTGGTATATTATAATTTCCAAGTTAGTAAGTAGTATTCCTTACTAAGATGAAAAAAATGCTAAATTAAACCAAATCCATCTGCTCTTTTTACTTGATGATGCTCTTTGCGAAATTGTCACATCAGTCAGTCAACAAAATGGATGAAAAATACACCGTACCCTTTAATAAGACATCTTAGCGGGAACTCTTCCTTTGAAATATCCTGGGATTTGTCTTGATCACACCATCGTCTGATATTCTGTTAGATCATAATGTTGTTTAAGAAAAATTGAAGGACGCTTAAAAAAAGAGAAAAACAAGAAGAGATTTTTTCGATTGAACTGACTCTGGAATGGTATCTGTATTTTATTTGTTTCTTTCTTTCTTTCTTTCTTCAGATGTGGCGTTGAAGATGTCTGACCCTTCCATGTTGTACATGTACACCCAGCGCCACCTGATGCAGTATGGCGGTGAGTACGGTCAAGGAATGGTCAGAGGTCAGTACGCGTCAGAGGCTTACAACAGCTCCAAGGCCACACTAGCTGGTAAGACAGCAGTTCCCCCGCCCCCTCCTCCTCCCCCTCCCCACACACCCACCACTCGTGAATGTGTTCATTTCTCTAATAGGTTTCAAACAAAACATCCCCAACTCCCTACCTGCTACTTTCAAATGTTGAACAAAAAAGAACCAAATCTATTTGGTTTTGATTGGCAGTCAAACATGTATGGAAAAAAAATTCATGACAACGAAATAGTTCTTAAAATCAACCGAGGGTGATGAAGTGAATATTTATGGCCGTATCTTGTATCTCTCAGTTGAGGAACCGATGATTTGTGGTTATTTTTCAACAGAATAGAAACCATTGAGTTCTTGTCTTGGGTCTGTTTTGTTTTGGTACCTTCTTCTCTGGTTAGTCCAGAATAATGAAATTGATAAAGGTCAAAGGTCACATGAGGTGAACAGGTGTCAAAGTCTGAAAACCTTTTAAACATGATAACTGCAAACTTAAAGCTACAATCAACCTGTGAATTCTCCGATGCTCTGATTTTCTTTTGGTGAACATAGTTTGGTCCAATTCAGTTCAGCTTAGTTTTCTGAAGGGGCTCTATAGGTCTTCAACAAAACATGCAGTCATCCAGGAAATGAAATCTGCTTCAGAGAGTTGTAGTCTTGCTTTAAAACACACTCAATGGGCTCTTATCAGTTTTCGCCCTCTGAGCTTCAAAGAGTCAACAGGTTATCTCAAATGATGCCAAAATTTGCTGTTCTCTCTGTGATTTATACCAGATGACTTTAAACAATGTCATGTAACTCGCATTCATTAATAATAATTATTAAAGAGATGGTAAGTAGCAGAGATGATTTGCTAGCTCAAAATTGGTAAAATGTCCTTTCATTCATACATATGGGTGTCTACATTTCACATAGGAAGATTGTTCTTTCTGGATATTGAAACATTTTGGAATAAAGTTCTACACTGTAAAATCCTTACCAGTGAATGAAATGGTTGTCCACAAGGGAGTGAGCTACAAATAAGAGCTGGGAATGCCTGATCTTATCTGGTTCTCACTTAATTCTTAGACAGAACTAACTCACTTGCTCTACATTAGTCAGATAGTTATTTGGAATATTGAGTTAAATTGTATCTTAAGGAATCACAAAGCCAACAGGCTTTCTGGTTTTTCTCGAAGCAGGGATGAGAAGTTCTTGTTTTCTGTCTTCCAGATGACTTTGCCACGGCTCAGAGGATGAATCAACGGATGCCTTTACCAACCACCTCTGCACCCAGTAACACAAGGCATTCACCCAGGATGGAGACATCTGCCAACACCAAGCGGGGATCTCCTGCCCACCCCCATCACCCCATGGAGGGTATTCCAGGCTTGCAATTCACTCCCTTTGGTATTCCTACCATCCCAACTCAGGTTGGTGAATTAAGTCATGTTAAGAATTTAGTTAAATTCCTTCCAAGATTTGGGAAATTTTTTTTAGCTGAAGCAATGTGGCTTATTGTGTATGCTAAGAGAAGTATATATGATATTAAGTGTGTCATTCCCTGTAAGAAGTTTGGGTTATACTCCACATGGGAGAAGAATACCATAAATATTTTGAGAAAACAGTCAAATTTCTTGGAAGAATTTCTTGAATAAATTGTATTCAGAAATATGATACAACACTTGTTTTCCTGTAGGCCTTAATTGCCTTATATCTCATACTGATAGAAGGCAGTATTGTGTTTGGTTCTTGCATGCAGCCTGAACTTGAACATTACTAAGAAAATTCTGTTCAGGTGTGTCCTTCTTGCTCCATCATAAGGTGCGGGCACAAATCCTCCGTTTAGGGTAATAACATATTGGGCTTTCTTTTCTGGCTTACAGCAAGGATACATAATGGTGCCTCAGTATGGGATGACTGTTGCTACGGTACCCCATCCACTCCACCATCCGTTTACCTCATTGGCACCCTCCCTGCCCTCACCAAGGAGCCCACACACCCAGGCCGCCCCTCATCCTTCCAACCCTCATTCAAACGTTGCAATGGATAGAAAGAATCATTCGCCAACAGTCCATCGAGCGCCTTCTCCATCCGAGGTCAAGCTCTCACGGTCCTGGCCCGGCCAGAACATAGCAGGACATTTCAAGGCCCCAATCAGGGGACCTAGTTCCAGTTCCCTGCAGGCACCGCCTTCAGGTCACCCGTATGGTATGGCTGTCCATCGAGCACCAGTCAGTGGTGGTAGCATCATGCAGGGCACCCCGGTATCGTGGAGGCAGCAGACCGCATCTTCAGGAAACTCCAATGCCGAGATGAGGGAGAATAGGACCAAGTCTGATAGAGGTGAGTGAGTGGTGGAGGATACTACAGGAGTCAGCTGTCAGAATAGAGATGTTCCCTATAGTCAGTGCCACCCCCCCATAGTCACAGTAGTTAGAGCCCACCCCCCCTCCCATAGTCACAGTAGCCAGTATCATTAGCACATGAGGAGTATGTCAGGCAAGGGTCAACAATCTCTTATGTAAATGTTTTTTTCTTCAATGTATTACTTTGTCATCCAGACTGTTGCAAAAACAACTGGTATTTTTTAGGTTACCATTGTTATGACAAGAGCAATGGGAAGGCCAGTTTTTGAATTCCCAGTTTTTAAGTTCCTGATTGCTTTTGCTATGTGGCATTATTGTAGGATTAAGTGTGATGCTTTGATTTGGAAAGTAAATTTTGATCGGTAAATGTGACTTCCTTCAGTTGTCAGACATCTGTTATGACACATTTTGAATAAACAAGCTCTATGTATTATTATTGTTGGACCTTGGTTCCTGCAATCAAACTGCTCCAATGAAAATATTTGTGGTGTACCTCTAAACAGGTCCGAGTCCATCCTCCAGTAAATCACAGGGGTCATCGAGAAGGGTGGATATTTACAGACTAGGAGAATTCAATGCTGCCAGGAAAGATCAAATGTCAAGTATTCAACAAGAAAATGAAGGTAGGCAGGACAATTCAGTTGCTCGTGCAGACCATTGGTCTGTTTTTCATTTTGATAGAGAGAATAAACCATTTAAAAAACCTCACAAAATCTTTAGTCTAAATTAAAAAATGGCTGAAGTGTTACCTAATTTTTATACCCAGCTTGGCATGCTGTACTGTACTTCTAACCAATGAGCTTGCTTTATAACTAGCATGTTAGCCTCAAGAGCTGGCTCAGAAGAGTTAAAATAATTAGAAAACACATGGTGTGTGTAGTTTTTGTGTTTTTTGGGGGGGAGGGGGTTCCGGGATGCCCACCTGTCTGTGGTGTTCTTACACATTGTGATAATCAAGTGAATTCATTCCTGTACATGGTCAAAATTATGGTTCCCAGGAAGATTAACATAATACCATACTGTATGTCAAGTACCTATCTTTCACATTAACTCCAAAAAGGTGATGGGAGTGTGGAAGAGTGGGGG
>KN891739.1:1109-15362 GCA_000934455.1 Apostichopus parvimensis
GTAGTTAAGAAGGCAATATGAAGAGACAACTAAAGAATTTTGTTTATTAAAATATTGGTGAATTTTTTCTATTGTACAATTGTTCCATTTTACTTCTTTCTTCCCCCTAGATCAAGAGCCCAGGTCTGGTCCCTCAGCCCCTCTTGGTCCAATGGTATTCCTAGCCTTAATTACTGAAACATTAACAACATGAATTTCAAAAACAACATTAGGAATATTCATTCATGTCTCAGAGACTTGCCAGTGTTAAATTTTATTTGATACACATGCACAGTCACACAATTTACTCAAGTCACAATTTACAAGCGGGTAAAAATATCTTCTCAAATGAAGTGCTAAAAACGTCAGTGTAAGCTTTTCAAGAAACAAAATCAAAAACTTTTATGCTAGGATTGGAATGTGCAGGCACTCTTTAAAATGTATGTCATATTCCTTATAGACTTGTAAACTTAAAGTCTGTGGGTTTGTGCTTAAACATACACCCACATACTGTTAACACTAGTTACGCTGGACTTGATCCAGTCTGTCCGGAAGAAAGGCGACATCAATGTGAAATCTGGTATTAAGAATGCAACATGCTAATTATATATTGATACATCACGCTGGTTTACTTTGAGCAGTTCTTCCTATTTTGCTGCATAATATTTGTTGAATATCAAGTACATTCTATTGTCGTTGGTATGCTCTCAATTTTCCGAGCAATGAAACTTAAAATAAATAATTTGTCTGATAAATGCATCTTTAAATGAAAACTATACAAAAAAAAACAAGCAAATCATGCAGAAATGAAGGAATTTTAAAATCATATCCAACAATAGAAAAATATGCATAAAGATGACCATTAATATTGAGACACGACCCTGACCCAATAATGACTTGATACTAACCCCATAACAGTTACTGTACTAGAGTGGCCCGAAAAGAATGACTGAAAAGAGAATTAGTATTCAAACATACACATGCACAGACATGAATATTCATAAAGGAGGGGCTACATGCTGTCTGCACAACAAATGATTCTCCACCTTCAGTCAGTCACGTTTCATTATTTTAACCAAAGAATCTTTAGCAATACCCATCTGTCAAAATTTGTGAAGAACATGTAAACCCCCCAAAAAAACAATCCCCAAACCCCCCCCCAAAAAAAAAATAAAACGTTCTTCATATCACAGCATGGAACTGAAATTACAAAACAAACAGAAAATTATCATTCTCTTAAAAAAAAAATTACAACTTCATTTTTTGTAAGCAGACGACACAAATTGACTTTATGAGTTTTAAACCAAGAAGATCAAATGTACAGACGGTAGGCAGTCACATACAGATGCCCCCCCCCCCTCTCTGGTAGGCAGGCACAGTAGGCAGATGCATGTCTCTCCCACAGACACATATACTGATTTGCAGCCGGACAGACAAACAGGCTATTCCTTCCTGGAAGATACCATTTCTTTCTCTGAACAGGATCACACAGCCAATCCAATAATAACCTTTTGTGATAAAACTTTAATTTGTATTTACTTAATCTCTCTATTTAATATTGTTAAAAACATTCTCTCATGTTGGCAAGTTTCTCTCAAAATAGACATCATTAACAAGTAACAGTTTAAGGGATTCCCATCTAAAACTTTCATGTGGACTGTAAGAGCCCCCCCCCCCAGAGTTGCAAAGATAAATTTTAACGTGACCTTTAAGGTACGACTGTTCTCACTTACCAATTCTCAGTGATACATACAAAACACATAGCCCTTCTAAGGTCATTCCATTTAAAAGCATATAAAAACTTAAAAGCGCATGGCTATATAACACGCAATGAATGGTCTAAGAACGGTGGTGTCTTCTTGGGAGGCATATCAAATGAAAAATATAACAAATCTATTAAAAATGTGATAAAAGGAAATAAACTGATAGTAGGCAGCAAGAAGAGAAAGAGCTAATATACTCCCATATAAGCACACCAAAGGCAAAAATCATTAGTCGCAGTTTGTTACTTGAAATAATTGCAGCAAGTATTTTACAATGTCAGATTGCTTTCTTTTTTGATTTTCTATCTCCTAATTGTAGCAGTATGATAGTTGGCTGATAATATGCAAATTTTATACAGAACGGCTCAGTTTAAAAGCAATCTAGTAAGATCAAAACTTCCGACGTGGATTAGTTTGTTCAATTATAAAAATTTGTAAGAATCGTATAGTCCACAAGTTTAACATTTTGAAACCATGTCATTAACATTAGCATCTCAATATAACTTCAGTTGCCAAGAATAGTTTATTTGATGCCTTTAAATTTCACTCCGTACTTTGAGATGCTTCATATTCAGCAGACCTTTTTGAAAGGCCTCAGCAATAAACTTGTTCCTTAAGTGGTAAAGTGACAGTGCCCCATCTAATTCTACCCACACATCATCCTTGTAAAACTGTGCTAAATTTTCAGTCTTCATTTCCAAAATGTTGCAGTTTTATTTTTAAATGTTAAAGGAGAATTCAGGGTTGACTTTTGACATTCAGTATCAAATGTCCCCCTTTCTTGACACAATAGAAAACTCTAATTTAGAATTAATACTGATGTCTTTCATTTTACCTGTGAAAATATTGAGGAATTAATTATACTAGTGTTTTGTTCTTGTATTGAACACTACACAAACTGTATGAAAATGTAGACCAGTAACAATCATACTTAACAAGATTTTCACATTATTTCGTGAGCTTCCTGTGATCGGAACGTAAGAGTGTTTTTTTTTTATTTTCTTTTCCGTCATTGCTGTTGCAGTTGCACTGCTATTGTATGGGCTGCAACGTGGATGCTACACCATAAATTATTCAATGTTGACTATGAACTGGTTGAGAAATTGATTAAAGTTCCATGGAAGGAAGAAGTCAAACTGATACCACACTCCGATGAATACAAAGTCTGATCAAAGTCTGACGGGAAAGTAACTGCACGAAAGAGCGATGCTGAGACAGACTGTAATATCATACTGTATAAATATGTCGCTACAATTTCTTTTGGCACATCGTAGGGGATGGAATTGGGTTAAATAAATTTGATTGAAAAGAATAAACACGACCCTGTTATGAAATTCAAACATTTCAAAGGACTCTGGCAGTACGGTGTGAAACTAAACACATACATGTACAAGATCTATGCAGCTGCTTTTATTGGTCTACTGCCATCACTTTTAACGAGAAGCAAACCCATCCATCATCTCTACCTTCTGTGACAATCAAAAGAGATCTTTATGATCCCCACCCCATCCCACCCACCCCCCCCCCCCCCAATCACACACCCCTTGTTGCTAATGAATGTTTTTCTCCATTCAAAAGTCAAGCCAGGGGGGTTTCCATATCCTTAATCTTACATATTGACAAATGGAGGTTGAAACCACTGTACTTTCACTTTGATTTCCTTTTTCCGTAGTTTAAAGGTGATGTGTAAACAGTGATTACACTGACAAACACCAATGGGCTGCTCTATTATGTCATATTTAGACTTGCTCAAGTCTTCAGTGATGTGTGTGTAAAAGGCGCATTACAATTGTGGTGTCTCCCAAATAAGACATTCTTTAACTGTTTGGGGGAGATGTTCAACAGAATTGTCTCAACAACCAAAGATACCAACGATGATGATGGTTTGGGTTTGCTCCTCCTTAAAATCATCCATTTGTCCCCACGATTGAAAGTTAGAGCCAGTGAATCTCATTCTACATTTACACCATTATTATATTTCAATTTAACGACAATTTAAAGCAAGGGAAAATTATGATAGTCATCGAACAACTTGGCATATTCTGAGTTACGGACGATACAGTAACACCGTACCAAAGACGACATCATTGTTAAAGGCATCATTCGTTGTTCTCTGACTATATGCTTTCTTTAATGACAGTGTTCGTTGACGTCGACGATGATAGAGCGTTTCCAACCGAAGACGAAATAACCAAAGCCCGCTCCAATGATAACTGGAATGCAAAGGTATACGTTGTACGTCATGAAGATCAACATGAGGAAGTAACTGATGGTTACTTGGACCATGTGGAGGACGGACTGCAACATATGACCCCAGCTCCAGAGGCGGGATCTGAAGAAAGATGCAGATAAAATTCTGATAAGACATATCTGGAAAGTTTTATTCATTGTTAAAGGTGCATCAGCTGGAGCCAGAGTTGATATTCCAAAACTTGCCAGTTTGGATATTTACGAGTGACAAGCTTACCTGTCTCCTCACAACCTTAGCACCTCCTTCTACCATGCCTAGAATGAACTGGTAACCTTTTAACACTGTGCGTCCTCTATGACCGGATCCCCCTAGATACAAGATGTCCAACAGGTTGTTTTTATTTGCATGCTAGCCCCAAGTATGTGTATTTTGAGGCATGGTCTACAATATATATCAAAAGTAAACTTGGTACCTTAATTCATACCTTGACATTCCAATTATGAGGAGGGTTTATTCAGAGGACAAGTTCGTCTACCCCAAGCAGCTGTTGCCAATGATATGTTGACACAATTTAATTTCTACCAAACAACTTTACCAAAAACCTACTCTTCTTGCTGTTATTTTTGCAGTCAAAATATTGACTATGACTCTCTGTAGCCTGCAGCAAACCTAAACTTCTTTGAAAATTATTGAGCCTAAATATTTAGTAAAAATATTGTAAAGTGAAAGAATATCCAGAGCCTGGGTAGGGAGACCTAGTACTGTTCAAACAATAAATGACTCCCACCATGCATGTGTTTGTTGTTCAGATTTATACATGAATCATTAAAATCTATGAAGACAGACTTACTGTCCAGTTTGGTGAGTCTCAGTGAGGACCATTCTCGAGTCCTTGGATACCTCCGTGCTTTGATGACGTACGTCTACTACACTCCGTTTCAGGAGGGTCTCTCTCAGTACTTTCAGACCTTCGTACATCATCGCCATCAAGAAGATGGCTAGGCAAGTTCCGAACCATGCTGCCGAGATGAGAAGGGGAATGACATAGTACATATGCAGGGAATAATTTATCAAGTATTGTAATGTATTGATATTGCGAACATAACGTTATTCACGTAAAAGTAAAGAGCGACCTCTTTCAGGCCAGCTATAGAAACATGGCGACCTCCGAAAAGATCCGACTCTGTTTATATCTACGTATATAAGACATATACGTAAACAGCAAACGTTACAAGTATCGCAAAACAAAATGCTAAAGAATACCTGCAAAGTGCTATACAATGCTGAGATGACGTATAGCACATTAGTATACAGGAACCATAGTAACCATAGTAACTATAGGAACCATAGTACTTTATAAAAGACAACATTCAGAGACTTCAAAACTGCTACACAAACTTTGAATACTAAATTATTCACTAAATAGGAAACAGGAAGACTGTCAAGGATTCTTACAAACAACAATATTAGTTAATAACCATACTACTATCTAGTTAATTGAAAATGAAGATCGAAAAACGGAATCTATTAGAAACCTTTCAAACCTGCGGACTCATTATAGAAGCTCAAAACTGCCCTTTGACATATAATATTATTCAAGAACAAACAAATAAGCCTAGGATACCGGGATAAACTTCTTCAACTTGTAGTAGAAGTAGAAGTAGTACAATGAACAGTGGATGCCTCTGCCATGTATTCAGTATTAGTAGAGTGACACAGTGTGAAGAGGATGAGTGGGTGGAGGGTGCATAGGAGTATGTTCCATCCCCAATCAATAAATAAGGAATACAAGACCATTCTGCATCATACATAGCACAGCACACTCTGGTAGATAAAGTTGTTCTTCTTCTGAATGATATAGTGGGAAGGGAGAGAACGTGGGCAGTTCCCCAGATGTAGGGGCACAGAGCTAAAATGTTCCAGTGTTGTAGTTTAGGTACAGTAAAGCATACATAGGGTTGGAGGTTGAGTAAGAGAGGCCCAAAGTAAATAAAGGGAAGTGCAAATAACAGATGGCTTATCATTGAGCACTGATAATGGTATACGTTAAGTTACCCTTTCACCCCTCTACAACCCCACCCCCCCCTCCACCCACCCAATCAAAATGATCCTGACCACACCAGCCAGCTAAGGGTGCATGTACTTTTAATGAGTGATAAATTTTAACATTTCACTTCAATGCTCAAATTCAAGGTTCCATTCATCTACTAAAACACAGACAAAGCAGACAGCAGGGACTATGTTAACGGAAGATACTTTGACCACTCTTTCCGGAAATACAGATGCATAAATTAAATTCTCACATAAATTGGATCCTTTGTCTTACCTCCTGCTGAGCTTACAGTCCACTTTTCAAAGAGGACAGTGGCAGTGCTGCTGCAGTGGAAGTACATCTGCATCATGTGGTCCATGGAGCTCTTCAAAAACAAGCAAACATTAAAAAAAAAAACATAAATTTCAAATTGCTGGATAGTCTATGAATAAATTAACCATGAACTGAATATTCATTAGGTTAGAGTACAAGGGCAGCCAGTTGGGGCAATTTCCTAATGTTAATACAGGTCTCTCTAAACTGTACTCCAATGTCATGCTCTCAAAGCACTGGTATTGACAGTACAAACAGTTCCTAACCTTGATCTGATAGAAACGTGATATTCATACTGCTCGTACTGACAATAGGAGTGCTCTGAAGTGGGACATGACACTGCAGTATAGAAAACATCCCAACTGGGTGTACAAGGGCTACTGCAATGTCAGTTTGTCACAGCACAGCTGCAGCCGTGGATTCAACCATGGAGCATAGCTCCATGATTCAACTGAGGGCTCCCGATTACATACAATTACATGCATACTATTTACCCTTTCAAAGAGGTGCACAGACATTAAAATTTTCAACTTACACTGTTAAGGTATCCCTGTCTGGGATCAAAATCATGAATATCTTCAGAAATTTTATCCAAATGAAAATTCAACTGTCATCTCGAAATTCCATGAAGGCTAGTGAAATTCACCTCACGGTCAGTTGTTAGTAAAATTGTAGATTTTTGATTTTATAATTTGATTAAAAGTGTGGTGCTTATATTCAATACTAAAATATCATTTCATACTAAGATGTAATTTCAGATAAAGTTTTAACGTGATCTTAAATGTTGAAAATTTCCAAATTCCTTCTTTCAACCGATTAAAACATAATTTATGTAAAAAAAAACTGATTGGGTGACAAATGTCAAGGATGGAAATGGAATTCAAATTACTTGCTGATTAACTTTCAATTGCTGAAAAAAAAATCAAATAAAGAAGTTGTCTTACTGTATGTAGTTTGATAAACAGGAAAAAGGAAATCTTATTGTAAATACCTAATAGGTTTGAAAATATCAATTGGTGATCAAGCTGAAAGGCCTACTCTTAATGACTTAAAGAAAAAAACCCTCAAGTCACAAACTTCAAGGGTTTCCAATCCCAAGTACAAATACCTTAGAAGTGATTGATACAATTAAGAGCTGTGATGAAATCTACGAAGTGTTTGTTGACCAATTCAAAAGATGTAACATACGCTTTAACATTCAACCTTCATACTCCAATAATCCTAACCTCAAATTTGTTTGCACCAATAAATGGCCAGGTTTTTTTTCCCTTTTCCTTTAGTGTAAATTGTAAATGTAAATTATGCAAATTTAAATTAAAACAGGAATAGGACATAATTATCACGGTTCCTGCCAAAGATCACTCTTTACTCCAAATTGCTTTGCAGAGGAGGACCTAAACAGAGAACAATTGTTGGTGATAACACTAAACTTCCTGCAGCATGAAATAGATGGCACAAAGAACTGGTACAAACTTGTTTACAATGACCATGGTGGTGACTTGGGGGGTTTCATTGTTCAATGGCTGCTATAACAATGAACCAGCCAAACTATTATAGTACTTTTTTATAGTACATGCTGTACATCAGAATTAAGGTCCATTGTCCCTATTATGTGTATTCTACATCTTGGGGTGGTCAGGAAGTTTTGTGACTAGATGCCACTAGCTCCACTGTCTGCAAAGCAACAATTTTCTGTAATCTCAAGGAAATGTAGTTGTTAGGAATTTGGAAGGTCAACTTATTGGAGTCATCGCTAAGATGCTTACTTTAAACCATTGACAACTCTCTGTTATTCAGCTTATCGCTGGAGAACTACAACTACTTCCTCGAAACTCAGTAGCCTGATTTAGAAAAGAAGGAAATCCTAAATTTAAACATCTGAACCATATGTGGAAATCTCTCTACCAGTCATATGGGGTTTTCCCATGATGAACTGGAAAGGAATGACCACGCATACAGTAGGAGAGGTTTGTACAATAGCTTACCACTGATTGCCAAGAAGAATTAAATACAAAACAGAATCTTTTTCACTTCCTTTCGTTTACTAATCTGTATGAACCTTCAGACATGTACAGTTATGCCAACCCAAGAGCAATAATTCTTTTTAAGGTTTAGTTTCTTCCAGTTTATTTTCAGGGTGTAAAGCACGGTACAGTGGTTATTTAGGAAAATATTGATCATCTGTAAAAATGTATCTGTTTACACATCAATTGTAAATTCTAAGTAACTACACAGTACCCTTAAAGTCAGGAGTGTCTTCTAGCCTCCAGAACTTGGGCAAAAATACATTTAAACATTTTCATGTGGAACTGATGATTATTGTGGTAAGCTGGGTCCGTATGAAGTGAACACTAATTAATGATCCATTAGGAAATTTTAACCCAAGGGTCATTTGTTTAAAAAACTGTTGGGATAGGTAGTTTGGTATATATTATGCCAATAGAGCCTGTAACTGTGCAATGGCAGAGTGAATAAAGGCACAGTTTGGCAATGTTAAAAACAATGAAGTTATGAAACCTACTGTACCTATAGTACTTAGCACATAGTGGATTATAGTTTGGAGCCCTCTATAGCTGGCCAACTAAATTATAATCGTTTTTCTTTTCTATAATCGTTTTTCATCCGGGGACAGTGTTTTTCACGGTCTCTGAAATGGTTATGTCGAACTTAATAACAATATTTTGCAATTCGCTAACTGGAAATTGGACAGCCGATCGCTGTGGAGAGCACTATACATACAAGCGAACATAGCATATTCCCCACATGTGGTTGCTAACTCTTCCATTACAAACATAAAGTCTGCCTTCCTATGGCTAATTGTTGTTATTGTGACAAAATTCCTGAAATACCTGTTTTACTGTGTACATGTACTGTATGTATTGCATCATGTCCAAAGCACTACAGTACTACTGTATAGTAGCCTGTACAGCTGCTTTTCCCAGCATGCAGTGCAATTCAGTAATTGCATTAAAAAAACTTGGCAGAGAATTACATTGTGTACAAATTCAAAACAGTTGAAACCCAAGTTGCAAATTTGCTTTTTCATTCTTTTGCAAATTCAGTACAGTATACATTATGTATACAAATTAATTTGGCACTGTAGTGTTAATTCTCTTAGTGTTTAGTTAACAAACATAAACATAAATTATCAATGTATGACTATTGATCAATATCATACAAACATACAGCTGTGGAATGTTTTTCTATCATCAATATTGAAATTGATACAACAAATTGCAACATAAAATTTCTTACAGCTGTGTCCACATGCATGACATGTCCTGTGCCATAATGAGAGACGTACTGTACAGTAATGTGCAACAGCCAGACAAACGACAAACGAAAAATGAATTTGAATAAACTAGATTGAAATAATTATTGATGTTACATTTTTATTTGAATATGTGCTGTTCTGGTCTTATATTTGTTATGTTCAATTCATAGATGCTGTAAATTAAGAATTTCCATTATTATTTATTTAGCTGATGTGCAATAAACAAAAACAATAAACAAAAACCTGTTGTATGGTTTACGGTAGAATTAAGGAGTCCTACTATATCAGCCTGCATACATTTTCCCTAAAGTTAACATTTCCCCCTTCCTTTTATACTGTCTCTCACTCACTAACAAACATACGGTACAGGAGTACTGTGAACATACATTTTCTATTTGTGCACCTTTAGCATGAAGTCATACAGGCACATGTTACTGTATGGTTACTGTACTGAATACCCAACAGCTGTGATAGGTATTTAAGTTAACTTTTGCAAAATCTATCAAGAAAATTATTGGAGGAGGACTTCAGAAAACTTGACTGAGAACTAAAACAAAGCTGGTATTGAATAGCAAAATGAAACAATCATAATAATGATAATAAACATAACATATTCGTCACTGTTGTGTTATTTAACACCAGTCTTGTACTAGATAACCATAATGAAGAACCTGTATGCTATACTATGTACTCGTACACATGCTGGTACTAAAAATTCACTGTAATTCAGCAGACACCATATTTGGCATTTTCTCTTATTTGATCTTTACCACAATTGCAAATAGTTGCATTCCTAGTGAAAAGGATACTTGCTCTACTTTTCTAATATATTTGTTATTAAAGCAGAGTGTTTTGTCTTTGCATATATGGCTATCTGCTTCAAACTATGGTTGTGGAAGATTAACAAAAAAAGACTCACTGTCTAATTGTTGTCAAATTAGCAAAGTTTTACAACATTCCCTTTGATTCTGAATCATGAGTTGCCCATGTATAAATTCTCTTAAATCATTTTAGTATATGGAAAACTTTTAAATATTACGGTAAAATCTTTAGATTCAATACTAAATGCTGCTTTAAATGTGGGTGTGATCATCTTTTCAGTGATAAACCTTGAAGCCCTCATCTTTCTCAGTGGGTGAGTATTCAATTACCATGAAAATCATTGTTAGATTATAACCATATTAATACAAGTAAAGATATTCAAAAGTAACAACCAGAATGAATACAATATTACAAAGCAGATGTTTTTCCGATAACTTTGTGGACTTTTCAACTTAAAAACCAGCATGAAGAATGCTGTGCACTACATATATACATACAGTATATATGTATATAATAAGTTAAAGCTAATATTACTGATTCTATCAATTTTAAAATCGTCTGTGGGATAAAATTGTTGCAAAATATTGGGACACACTACTGTGGGTAACATACTTATTTATAAAGGAGAGCACAAAGAAAAATTAACATTTGAAGCATAACAAATACTGTATATATACTGTATATACTGTATGTTGTGAAAAAAACAAATAAATAAATTAAACGAAATATATATAGAGTCTAAGCATCCTGGGAAAATTTACTTTCAGTTCCTTTGAAAGGTTTTCAAGATGGCAACCTTTGGAGTTGACAAGTTTTGCAGTACTTATCGATAAACCATTTTATTAGTGACCATTTCTTGACTATATTGCATACATTATGAGAGCTAAATATAAGAGTAGTGAATCAAGTTGTGATTATGGTTTCTTCATTACCAGATACATTTTTCACTACAGAAGAGAATAGAGCAACTTTATACTCACAGGGTCATGGTTGCCATGGTTTCCATGGCCTCCTCCTGTACCATCAGTCATCATTCCATGAGAATTCATACCGTTGGTTCCATTTGGAGCCATTGTTGGTCCGTCCATATGTCCATCATGGCCATGATCATGATCGTGATCCATGTTGCAAAATGATAAAGATAGGTGCTAGAGAATTCTGAAAAAAACACTGGAAGAATGAAAGGAAATACAGCTAGAATTTGTGCATCATTCCTCCCCAAAAATCATTTCTGTATACTCCACAAAAGGGCATTTTGAACATCCATGGGAAAGAGATGACTTGTAAAGTACTTATTGTACAGTATATAGAATTCCCATTACAGCTAAAACCAAGATACTATTTGATAAAAAAAGAAGAAAGGAAGAATTAATAAGTGCATATTGTAGTATGAAATGATCAAAATCATTCAGCTGGGGTGCAGGTTTTGTAAAATCAAGATTAAACAGTATATTTGGCATTATTACCGTTTGATTTAAAGCAGCATTTTGCGTTTGGTCGCCGTTTTCTACTTTTTTGACATGTCCATCGAGTTTTTTACATATATCAATCACAAAACAGTAAACTAAGATATTAGCCAAGTTTTTCCCTGCCAACAACGTTAATTGGAGAGTAATTAATGATATTTGCAGATAATGAGAAAAGTGTCCACGACAATTTCCACGTTTAAAATTAATCGCATACAGTCCCCCAAACCCACTAGTTTGAATTCAACCAATCAGAGATGCAGGTTTAGTTATGAGCCGTTGCTAAAATAGATTCAAGACTCTGCGTTGGTACAACCATTGAGTTGTTATGGAACTCCCTGGTACAACTGCCATGTAGACTGTACACAAATCAAGCATGGTGTTTTATTACGTATTGGTCAATGACGTTCGTAGTGTTTAAATATTCATATTATGGGCGAGGTTTATTGGGATCCCAACGGAAATATCTTGGAGTAAAACAAAGTTGAAAGTTGCAAATTTTTTGACTTTTATGCCACCATTTGAAATAAGATTTAAATAGATAAGCTAGTTATGCATGTCATTATGGCATAGTGGAGTCAGTGAGGTTGAGAAAAATCATAGAAAAGGACGCAAAATGCTGCTTTAATGTGTGGCCATGTGGCATTAGAATTTGCTACAGTACGAACCAGTGTATACTGTAGGTTCTCTACACAGTAAAAGATATATTGCCAAGAATTGAAACCCCAAGTCAGCAATGAACTTTACAATTTATGCTTAACTGTGGGTACCGAAGAACTTAAATTGTTACTGTAACTGTTGCCAATAACTGGTAAAGACAATAAAGCTATCCAAATAGGAAGGATAGGCCTACGCCTGTAAGGTTTAAGTTCAATTGAGCGCTGTGAAATGTTTGTAATTACTCCTGTACATGGAATAAAGTTAAGGAACTACTGAACAGTTATGCCCTTAACATTGCTTTATTAGATTCCTATTGGACTGTGTACAATACACACTAAATGGGATAATCCTATACTGTTGTTGGGGTTGATTGTTTCACAAAAATGCTGGCAATCAAAGTCATATTCTCATAGCAATTTGTTTATGGCAAAGATATGAAGTTTGTAAAATTTTGTGATATTTTATGAACATGTCTGGCAAGAGCCAAATGAATGATGGCATATCACAGTACAGTAGTTAAGCTGAAAATGTCTCTGTTTTTCTTCATTTCAAATGTATAGTTACTCAATTATTGACAGAGGAAAATGATAATTCTACAACAACCAAAATAACTTATATTTTGATGCAACAGTGAACATTGACAGAAAATTAGGCAAACTGCTATGCCCAAATGTATTATTTTTAAGGATATATAGACAACAGAGATTATAAGGAAAGTAAAGCTTTTGAAGAGAATTCTCATCTATTGTTCTGGTGATTAAATCACACACCTCCAACTGTGATCTACTCCCTGGAAGCATCGAAGGTTTAGCCAACTCAAAATAGGCTACTTTCAATCAACCAAATATCTCAAGTTGGACGGATAATATTGAGATGAAAACATCCAGGGAGGTCAAAATTAGATACCTAATGCATCAATGTGGTAAGGTGCTTTTGTGAAGGAGAGAGGAATATTGTAAGGTAAAAAGTAAAAGTGATAAGTTTGGTGTTTTTACATTTTGGGGCAATACCGACGCATGTACTGACTGCACTGACACATCTCATAATGATGGTCCCATCAAGTAACTACTAACTGCTATATACCCGTTACGAAGCTTTGTGATTGGGGGGGGGGGGTATTTTGCAATAACTAGCAAAGATTGTTTTCTCATCTTTAAGAAAGGATAGATTCCCATTTTTATTATTTTTTAGCAGCTTAAAAAAAAAAAAAAAATTAAATGTTGCATGGTAGGTTTGATAAAAAGAGCATCACCTGGCATTTAGATCTCATCAATGCTACAATATCTCCAATAAAACTTATATCATTGATGGGCCTGTCTTTGTACAGCAGGTAGTTTTAAAATGTTAAACTAAAATGGCGACTTGTATGCTGAATCACACAACGTTTGAGCAGTGAGAGATGGCACGTACAGAATGTGGGCTGAAACACCTTGAATAAGCATAGGCCTACAGATTCGCTTACGGTCTAAGCAAACTAACTCGAACAGCTTTATCAAGAAAGAAACATCCATTTTCTAACGGAAAACGTATTAAATTACATTTTGAAAGTACAGAAGAGGGAAAGGAATAAGAAGGTTAAGAATACTCACACCAAACAGGAAAGTGTCGTCGGCAAACGTGGTAAACTGATTGGAAATTTTGGGCAGAGACAATCACGTACAGGGTAAATAAGCGTTTGCCTGATCGGGGTGCTCCAAATGACGTCATTTGACGTAGCTGGCGACATGAAGCAA
>KN891739.1:21128-36413 GCA_000934455.1 Apostichopus parvimensis
GAAATGATAAATAACATGCACTTATCTAGTCCACCAAGCATACATATTGGTTATAACTTCATTTAACTTTATAGCCATCTTTTACTTACATATGGTCACATGTACATCATAATTAAAGAAAGATGATCAAAAGAACATGCAATAGTGGGAGTTTTCCATTGGTCAAAGAAAATTCAAAGTTGATGAGAAGATGTATGAACTAATCTTTATATACATGTACAGCTGAAATAAAAGCTCATTAAGTTTTGCAATGGAATGATTTAATAACTTTGCAATATAATTTTGTGCCCAGCCCTGATCTAAACCAATCCAATGCTTGGTAGATCAGTTGCTAGAGGTAAAATCACAATAGATATCACATTTTGGCAAAGATTTCAATTGTTTACTCTTGAACAAAATAAAAAAAATAAGTAAAAACATAAAAATATCAAAAGTAAAACTAAATAAATACATAAAAAATAAGCACAAAAAAAAAATCATTTAATTTTTTTTTTTTTAGTAAATTATAAAAAAAGAGGAAACAAGAAAAAGAAACAAATAATACCTTAATGGTCACTTGAGTCAATCCACCATTTTGTTCAGTAGAACGGTACTGAAGTCCCATTCTGTGCACTACTTCCTGGTGAGTCATACTCTTATCTGATTGTCTCTCATGCCATGTTCCTTGCAGCTTCTGTCTGGACATGTTTTTACTCATCTTCATGGACTTCCCTGGACAGATCCATTCTGCTGTAGGTATCGGCTGACAGGTCTGGTAAAATCTTTCTGCGCAGCATCGTTGAATTTCTTTTATTTCCTCCATGGCATAGAAGTCCTGATTTTCATACAGATTCATGTTCTCTTCTATGGTGGACATTTGGTAGTCTTTAAATTTCTCTGAGGCTTTGTACAACTGAGACCAAAATGAAGATGGGATGGAAGAAGGTGGAAGTAAGGTTCCATTTGGAGTCGGACCTTGATCAAGGAGAGAGTAAACAAACAGAACATTAAGCTGGTTATTATTGGACTGACAGATGTTAGAATCATCTATAATCAATCACCACCCATGGGTAAAATTAACCCCCCCCCCCAAAAAAAAGAAAAAAAGTTAAAACTTTCATTATACAAGCACTTACAGCACACAAGCATGATGTTTGTGCTTACCTAAAACATTGCCTCATTCTTTTGCTTCAATAACGTGTCTATCAATAGTTCAAAACAAACGGAAATATGTTTTATATTCACGATCTTACCATAGTTTTCTTTAAGTTTATCCAACATCTTGGGATCAATCCCTTGGAAACTTAAGCAGACCACATAGACTTCAGAATTACCGGCCTTACTTGTCACTGGTTTCTTGATCCACACCTGAATTATTACATTTAAAAAAATTATCAAGTTATAAAATGCAACATAATGACAGCATTTTGTTCTGCTGTTGCTGGTCGCATTTAAAATATATCATAAAATTGGAGAAGTTCCTAACTTTGCAATATAAATCACTTTGAGGATGTGTTTTTGGTTTAAAGATGCAACAAATTTTCAGCAATTTTGTAAAGCAATCAGTTCCAGCAACCAGAAAATTCTTTTAACGATCAGAATTATACAAAGTAGCATATATATATACAACAAGTAGCAAACAGTGTGAAACACAATGTAGCACAATACCTCTTGGAACAAACAACAGAGCAGGTACATCAGGCAGGCAGTGTTAATCTCAAACATAGTAAACATTTTAAGAACAAATGATCCCCCTTGCTGTAGGATGGTGAGAGCAGCCACGACTTCACAGAAGTGCAGAGAGTGGACCAGAGTCTCTTGCTCTGCGGGATTATCTTGACAATTCACACTACCGTCAGCTGTAACCTAACGATACAAAAACAAGACTTGTAAACCAGTTCCGCACGCCAATAAGATAGGTTGTCGTATTGCAGCTAAGTATAACTTGCTTGACATACTTAAAAGAGAAAAAATATTACAATGCAGCTCAAAGTGTTTGAAAAATCAATGTTTGTAAGAAGAGTCACACAAATGGTCCATATCTTAACCCCTGGCCCATGTAACCTTACAGTTGTCCATGGAATGTGTGTACATGAGATTCCGGAATTGGAAAATGGACAATTTAATTAAACTATTTACCTAATTTAGAGCTTTACATTAAGTATTTTCTAAAGTGGCAGTGATCTGCTCACAATAAGGTAGAATTGAATATTCTTTAAAAAAAAACCTAAAGGAAGCTTCATGCATACCACTACAAAATGTGTGCTTCCCACCAAATCCACTGAATTTTCCAACGACACTAAGTTTTACAGAATCATCCTGACAGTGGACTTACCAACTGCACGTGTCCATACTCACTGCGGACTTTCTTTTCCAGTCCTTCCAAATTGGAGAGCTCCATTAAATTGCCAGTATCATCCACGCCAAAGTACCACTTCTCAAATGTCCGTTTAATGAGCCTGTCATCTAGTATTGCCTTATCACTGGTGTTCCCTTCATAGTATGGATTGAGAGTGTTAGCCAACCACTTCCATTCACACTTGATCAAGTATCCTTGTTGTTTCAAGTAATGATTTAGGCTAGTAACAAAGGCTCCTGGTGCTTCACAGAGATGGACTGAACAGAATTTGTCCGTCTCACGTGGGACTATATTAAACTGCTGAAGTATTTCGTGAAATTTAAACCAAGCCTGAGTTTTCAGTTCGTAACCTTGGTGGTTGGACCAGCCTGGAGACAGTATTCTGTTTCCTCTGTGGGTTAAACTTGTATGTTTGTGCCATTCTGAGATGTCCTTATCACTCAACTGACCTTTAACCTCATTAAGATTGGCCTTGAAATCTTGCAGAGCTGAAATAACTTCATTTGTGAAAGGCTAAAAAACAAAGTAACAATAAACTATATTCAATGATGTCAGTCATAATGTGTGTTTTAGAACAATGGACAGGAGACACTGCACTGAATCTATCAGCATTGTTCCACAAATGGGAAGTCACATATATTCAGCCTATATTACTGCATAAATTGTGGTAAAGATTATCCTTACAATCCAGTGTATATCCTGGCTACAAGATTTGAACTGAGCTGAGTGGCAAGATGCTTAAATGTGCAAGTTTGTTAGCAGTTCTAACTTCTCTAACTTGTTAGACTGACATAAACACTGTAGCAGAGATTATTGATGAAAATAATGCAATATATTACTGAAAAGTGAACATAAAAGTGAACATTTTGAAGTTTCCTTTTCACATTTTTTGCGAAACATCAATTAAATTCCCAAAATGAAAGAATCAACATGAATACTTGTCCTTTGCAATACAATAGATCTTTACAGACAATTTGACTTTCCTTAAGATGCATGCAAAGATCTGTTGGTACTGGAAAGTTATTTAGCCTCTTTGATACCATCAATGTATATATCTTTTGGAGTGTATTGCAATGGGGTTGCAAAGTACACAAAAGGTCAGCATCAAATCATCTTAATAACTCTATTACCTGTGATGTAGATTTGCTAAAAATTTGGGAAGAATTAGGCAGGCACCATTCAGGTTCTCTTGTAAAGTTAAATTTCTTTCTAAATAAAGCTTCCACTTTTTGATCTACTGAACTACTGGAGGATGTTTGTCTCTTCCTTTTCTGCTGCTTTCTCCAGGGTTGTTTGGAATCCATATCTGAATCAGATAACAGACAAAAACAATGAAAAGAAAAAAATAGCTAAACAACACTTTAAAAAATTTACAAATACTCAGTGGGTTTTATGCTTGATGCAATCACAGTTTTATCAAAGATGTTCAGGACTGGCTTTTATATCTCTTTCACTATCATGGACACCAAGAACTCATAGTCATACTCATACTTCATAGTCCTAGGCTATAGATTATACTTCATAAGTCTAGTGGCCTACTTCAAGTCAAATATCAATTCTCTCCCACCCCTCCAGAAAAATAATAATTAATAAAGAATAATTAATTTTGTAATAAAGCTGGTAAGTTTGGCATGTGTGTTAATTTCATATTCTTTCCCTGCATTGTCATTACTAGGCGTTAGTCTATACTATTACTAGTGACTTTGATCTTGGCAAAGGACCGTTAACTCGGTTAAGAAGAGATTAGACATTAAGTTGACAGTAACTTGGGAAACGTTATTCTCATTAGCCTAGTATCCGTTAGGCCGAACGCTAGTCTAGGCCTACCTAGCCCCAACTGCCTCCTGCGTAATTAGGCCTGTAGGCTAGGACCTGACAATACCACTATGCTACTGTACCAAGGTTCGCATAGGCTAGGCTAGCCTAACTTTAGGCCCGAACTATTAAGTTAGGGTAATTGGTTAGAGACTTATTATCAAATTTCAGTAAGTTACCGTTTTTCTAAAGTTAAAACCTGACGCAGACCGTGTGAAGAACAATTGCAAATGTTACTCTTAACAAATTCACTTAAAATGTTACGTATATATACTACATAACAGCATCTATAGCTAAGTTAGGTCTAAAAATTGTACATACCGTTATCATGGTCAGCAGACGACTTTTCACATGCTGGTGTTGTGACGGAAGTAGGGAATGAGTGCTGTATTATTGGTTGAATGTGCCGCTGACTGTTGTACTAGCTTCAGACTGGGCAAGTTGACGTCTAACCATACTTCAAATGCAAACTCACAGAAGTTTACAGTATTCTGTAGTCTAACTTAGCCTAGCTTAGGGTTATCATGGCTGCTGTCACGAAAGAAAATGTTCTCATGATAACGTCTTCAATTGCAGCAATACAGAAGTTACGAACTGGTGTTTCGAAAACTTTTTCTCATCTAAACCAGGGTATCACTGCTTCCAAAGATGAAGGAGAGGCGAAGAAAGCCTTTGTAAAGCAGTTTCAAGAAGATTTAGTCGGTGTAAAAAACAGCTTTGAGTAAGAACGATATTAACCTTTGCGCATTGTCTTTTTAATTTTAGCATACAGTAAGGCCAGGGTATGGATAATTCAACGCATCAGTTACAAATACAAACGTTGAATTCATTGTCGGCCGAACTATCAAAAACAGATAAGGCCTTTACCTTATCCTGAAATTTCTATCACACTTGAGATATCGGAAAAGAACAAACAACTCAATAAAAGTTACCTGCCTATGTGGTTGCATGAATGGAGAGTATTTAACAAAAAATATTTGAGCTACTCTGACCCTCTATCCCTGCATGAAGTCATGGTGGTGATGGACCATTAATGAGAATAGTTTGTTTGATGCCTTCGAAGTGAATTTCATATCAGTGGGGTATTCAGTACTTTGTGCCATTTTAAATCTCAAGATAAAATATTTTTTCAAGCTAGCTGGCTAACTGTGGCAATCTAATTCTTTTTGTTATTCAATACCAGTTTGTTCTTAGTTCTTACTGCCATACTGGTTACCTATATCGTCAGAAAATTTGATCGAAATCACTCTTTAACTAATTTATATCAAGATAAAAGCTTTCACATAAAAATCAGAAGTCATGTTGAATTTTTGGCCATCTATAGCAATAAGTCCTATCTTGCTACAGTAGTCCTACCGTAACCATAGTTTGACAAGTAAGTCCTTTCTGTTACCTAGGCTTATAGCTACTGGTCCTTACTTCTCGAAACAAGGTTTAAGCCAGCCTACTCGTAGTGCCATTCAAACAAATTCAAGCTAAGTAAATGGTGATTTATGTGAACCTGTTATAGTTTTGCTTATGCCTCCAATAACTGGCTGAAGTGACATTTATTTTCAGTGAGCTGGAGACATCCATTGCCTCTTTACAACCATTAAAAGAGGCAGCCAATATGGGAAACCTTGGTCAAATCAGCTTGGATCCAGTACTAGACAAGACTCCAATATATCCACAGGTGTTACAGACTTACAAGTGGTCTACAAAGGTAAATACATACTGTAATTGACAATGTATTTTACATTACAAAGACTTTAACTTGGGTTACAGTTCTCTGAATATTATTTTGTTATAATTTTCTAGTCTACTTAAGTTATTACGATATAGTATTGGTATACAAGTGTTACAAAAAAATGTTTTAAATTGTAGTAATTTTTATTTTTTTACATCCAGCTTCGAGAGCATGCACAGGCGGCTGACAGTATCCTGAACAGACAAGCACCTAAGAGGACCTATGGACACATCAGTGTACTTTCTAAGAAGAGGAAAGCACCGCCATCCAGTCATACCTATAACCCAGTGTAAGTTCCACAATCAAGTGTTGTTGTGAATTAAGTGTTGCTGTAGTTGACATGTCGCTGAACATTCTCATTAATAGCTTGTATGCAAAATACTTGTGTTAAGTCAAACCAGATATCACATTTCTTTATGAGATGTTTCTTCCTCTTTGGATGCTCTTCGAAGGTAAATGTGTCACTTTTAATGGTATAACCAGAAGCATGTGGGAGAGATGAGGGAGGTGGGGGGGGGGGTGGAGGTGGTGCTTGAGATGTTTCACACTCTCTGGATGTCTCTTCAAAGGTAATTGTATCACTTGTGTAACCATTGCCAGGATGCAAGGGGGGGGGGGGTAAGGAGGTGCTGTGGGAGGCTAAGGGGTCTGATGGCTGATATCAAGATGGTGCAAATAAACAAATTTAATAAGTGACAGGAACTGATTTCCCCACATCGCCCCTTGAAAGTGCCTTGCATTCTTCTACACAGGCAGTGCTTCTGTCCATCCCGTACCCTCCCTACCAATCATACAGTTCACTAATGAAGTGTCCATGCTAGTAAAAGCATTACAAAAGTAGGAGGGGAGAGGAGCGGAAGTATTTTCGGTGACAATTTTTATTCATCAACAAGTTTTCATTTCTTTGATAAAATATTTCAAAATGCTAACCAAACTCAAAAGGCTGCTTGATGTCAATTCTGTATGCTTTTTTTTCATGTAATTTAACTCAACACATTGCAGAGACAATGCTGCTGTTGCTAGTAGTCATTAAATTTATTATTTCTTAAACAATCCTAAGAAAGAGTTTACTAGGTGGCTGTCATGATAACAGGCCAATACGTTGCTTGTGTTTCACTGTAACAACATAGCTAAAATATTATGAATTTATTCTATTTATTTCTTTCATACAGACATGTTGACAAGTTTTTTGACACATGGCAGAAGAATTATACTAGTGTCGAGGTGAAAAGAGTTCAACAGTCACCTAATGTTTTTCAGGTTTGAAACAAACACTTTCATTATTACCTAAGAATGTCAAGTAAATAGGCCTTGCTCTTGGGATTATGAGCATTAATAGTACATAGCAAATTGAAGTCTGGTCAGATAAACTCACAGCAAATTTCCTTTTACTGAAATTTTCCAATTTAAATTGTTCAACTTTTGTCTTGTAATGTATAGAACTATGCAGTTCTTTGACTTGCCATGTCAGATTTCATATATATTATGTTAGCCATGCACCCTTTAAAATTTCAATCATTTGTGTACAAGCTTAATTTTATGGTTTGGGAAATATAGGGATAAACAGTTACCTATTATTTCATCTACGAAAATGCTGTTCAGTTATTCCTTGCTTTCCTGTTCTCAAGACCAGTACTAGTTAAGGCTGTACTAATATTACAAAATAAGAAAATCTTTGCCATTTGGAGTTTCTTTCTGAGTTCCCACAATTTCTTTGGGTGTTTAAGTTTCTTTAAGTTTCTTCGAATAGTTAGAAAACTATTTTTAAGTATCAATCCTTAAGCTTAAGCTAAAAAAAGTAGTGTACGAATGCATTCATGTTCTTTATTTATCTCAACAGGTTACTTTAGGAAGAACTTTACAGGTCGTCTTGGTACTTCAAAGTTTTATTATTGAACGAGTGATCGTTCGAGCTCACCATGAAGTCATATTACAGGTTGACGGCACCGTGAGTATTTGTGTTGTTATTACACCCATCACATCTCTGTTTAGGCTATGGTAATATTTATATTAGGTTTAACCTCAGCATAGGCAGATCAAGCACACTATTTATATATTATGCCCAAGCTAAAATGTTTGTGGAAAATTTTCTTATATCACTTATTACTGTGCTAGGATCAATGTGTGAGAGGGATATTATATCTTGTGAAACCTTAGCTTTTTTCTCGCACTCCATTAAACTTTTGGTACATACAATAGCTTTTTAAGGTCAAGTATTGAAAGCATAATTCTATGTTGAAACAGTTGTACCCTATTTCAAAGTTTTTCACTTGCAATATACAGACCCCGTACCCAGTGGATTGATATGGGGGTATATCAATACAGGATGGAGGGGTCTATGGGTAGGCGGTGTCCCCTGTCCCCATCCCTTTTGAGAAAAGTTTTCCCATCGCAGGAGGCTTAGATTCCAACTGATTCACTCTTTCCATCTTTGACCCTACAGCTGTATTCCATTTTCTGTTTGTATACAACCTTACATTTCTTTATTGAGCTATAAATTTTGCAAAATAATGAAACATTTTAGGGGGAACCTGTCCCCCCTCAATGCCCCCCTGTAGCTATGTGTCTGGTAATAATCATTCTTGCAGTTTTAAATTGTTTGTTAGTCTGAAGAAGAATTTACTTTGACTGTTTGACTGCTCACCATTGTGCTGATTGTTATTTACTTTTTTTTGTTTAGTTGGACCTTTGGACACAATCAAAGTATGCTGTCTTCAGAAAGGTATGTATATGCAAATCAGAAAAACAAGTAATGAATTGAAAGTAAGAATTGAATACATTTATATCTTTAAACCAGTCAAGGTCAAATGATGCTTCCCTTCTTTTTTTCTCTAACACAAAACCAAAATTTCTCTTGAAATCCTTTCCCTGCTGCCAGATGGATTGTATAAAATAAAAACCAATATGTGATCCACTGTTAGGCCAGTGTCCTCATTTCTGTTATGATTTCGAGGAATAAAGTAACAGCTTATGTTCTTAGGTAGTGTAGCTCTCCTTGAAGGGTAAATTTCTTTACTGAATGAAGACCCCAAGCCAATTCTCAGCCAGTGTGGAACCTTAGAGTGTGTTTTAAGACTTCTCATCCAAACTTATTATTCCAGTGTTCTTCATCATAAAAATATATTGATCAACCCCAAATTTCATTTTTTTTTTCCCCTTCATAGATAACAGACCATGCAACCTCTGCTATGCTCAATTTTCATTTTATGACCATGCCAGAATTATCAGTCAAGTCATTTATGGTAAGTAACTGTCTAATTATCATTCATCCACCAAAATCAGTTTTCTCAAATAGACTTTATATAGAACATGCTAAGTAAGGGTGCTGCAGCTTCCTACAGCCAGGCTGCACATACTCTCTTTTTGTTCCACAGTTTTGTACAATAGGCACTACTGTATCACTATGTTTCATAATATTGATGCTCTTGCTGAGCAGGGATGTCACAGCTGCTGTTGCTTTCCTTTGTGACACGGTTCCTATTAAAATTTATAGGGATTTTTGTACAACATCTGCAGTATTAAAAGAGAAAGTTCATTTTAAGAACTCTTTCAACTGCTGGTAGGCACTTGTGATGATTGAAGTGATGTTTGTGTATCCTGTAGCAAGACTTCTTGACTGTCCAACAAATATCTTACGATTACTGCAAATTTGTTTTCATATGTTTGTATTCCTCTTGTGTCTTCTTTTCCTTCTAGTGGAGGCTCAACAATTATACCTTCAGTTATAACTTCAGTTGTAATTTCAATAATAACTTCAAAATAAAATAAAACTGTTAGCAAACTGCTTATCCACTAGAGAGCCTGTGTAAGAGAATGTGTAAACGTAAGTTGGCCCGACATTTCGATCCTAGCAGGATCTTCATTTAGCCTCTGAAGAAGATCCTGCTAGGATCAAAACGTCAGGCCAACTTACTTTTACACAGTGATAACTTCAGTTAGAGCTTCAGTTTCAGTTATAACTTAAGTTTCAGTTATAACGTTAGTTATAACTCCATTTTCAGTTGTTGCTCTACAGTAATAACAACACTTAAAAGTTATAACTTCTAACAGTTATAGTTTCTTCTTTTCCTTCTAGTTGTGGCTCAACAGTTATTTAAGACTATTCACAATGCCTTGTAAGAAGTGTGGCAGAATTCTTAAAGGAAACATGCCTCCCACATGGAGGGACTTTGTTACTCTCTCAGCACTCCATGAGAGCTGTCGGCAATGAGTCGTTAATTTGGTCTCTAATGTGGAGTATACCTGGAGGAATCAGAGCCACTGCTTGGAATCTGTTACCGGTTATCTGGAGTGATCAAGGCACTGCCTGGCATCGCCTGGCATCGTGGCCAAAGGAAGCAGAGTTTGCCAGAGACACTTGTTGCAGATTTTACAGGCACTGTTGTAACAAGACCTTATTTAAGTTATGTCTCTCTCAAAACCATTTGGAGTGCTATATTTTATGGAGTTGACTTCACTCTTAAGTATGTACCAGAAGAAAATGCAAGGCAAAGCTTGGTGGCATTTTGGCTGAAGGCAGCAAAAGTTGGTTGAAACTTTAGAATAAGACACTTGTTGGATAATTTTACAGCCGTTATTACTACAAGTCCTTTCAGTTTTGTACCTCTTTAAGAGTAGTACTATTTTAGTACTGCAGACACAGATCTGTAGTGTGTAGGAGTCCAAGCTGTTGCTTAGAATTGTGACAATAATGAAAGACTGATCCTTTGAAGAAAGTAAGCCTGCACTCTGCAGAGCACCTGTCAATATTCTTATAGGCAGTTTTCTAATGAGCCATTCCCAAATCTCATTGACTGCCTTTGGGTGTCCCCAGAGACAGGTGTGTCAATTACTACCGGAGTGTAGGGTGTGTGTGTATGCTTTCTTGTGTACCCAGTCCACACATTGATATATTTTTAACATCGGGACAACAGTTTCTGAAATTCTAAACTCATGTCTCTCTTGGCACTGTCATCTGCAGACCTTGAATCAGTGACTTATATCATGACATGCTGCTTGCAGTTTTAGACCATCTTAAATTACTACTAGAATCAAGGCTTATTGTTTTAAGACTTGCACAATAAATCGTAAATCTCAGATGTCTTAATGTGCAGCAACAATGTCCCTTTGAAGTTATATCTTCCATTCTTTATAATTCCTTAAAAGTACATTCACCTTGTACAGTTTTTATATCACTTGAAAGGAAGTCTAGTTTCTCTAAAGAAAGATCCACAAACTTTCTTACAAATCAGTTCTGAAAGTTATTATTTGTGGTGGCAATGTGTGTCTCTATCTGCCATGATTATCCTGATTTCAGAATCATAATTTGAATTCACTGAAAAGTGATTTTTATGTAGTGTTGTATTGTAAGAATGGCAGCAACTATCCTTGTCCCCTTGGGGAGGGGGTGGGGATGAGCAACATAGGCTTCATGAAGGATTATTTTCCATATGTAAACATGTACATATAATGTAAATAATTTATTACTGGAAGAATTTTCTTGACATCAACAGGAAATAAATAAGAAAATGTATCAAAATTTGTGCTTTCATTGTTCTCTATTTCAGGGCAAGTAAACAAAACGAAGTACCCAAGTTCATAAAAACTGCTTCCTATAAATACGATATAAAAAAAAGGTTAGGCAAGGCAATTCCTCTGCAGTATCCTTTCCCTAACCACACATATGTAAATTTATCTCTTTTGAAAATGGTATATTAAATGAGTTCATCACGATTTCTACTGGACCTACCAATCATCTATTTCCCCGCTAGGGATATATCCGTAAGTAACATACTTGTTTGTGGAGGATATATCTGGAGGAAAAGTGTTCATTGAAAGTGTACTTTCTACAGGTTATATCCTTACAATTAAGCTTAACTGTGATAATATAAGGAGACTTTACTCTGTATCATGGTATGAATATTCATAGCCACCATCATTACTATTCATTAATATGTGCTATATGATAATATATGCATCATTTATATATGCTAAACTATTCTATTTCATGGGTGATGGCAAGATGAACTGCATATATATATAAATATGCATATATACATCGTTACAAAGAAATACAGTTACGACCCAATAGCAACAGACTTTAATAATATCAGGAGTTTAAATACATCGTTCACAATTTGAAGGTTCATTTAGAGCAAAAAAGCTTGAAAATTCCAAGGTTTGGTCAATGTTTAAGTCACTCCTTTCGTATGTAACTGTGTTAGAACACCACAGAGTAATTCTGAGGAATTTAATATCTTTTAAGGCACTTAAAGAATGATGCACAGACCAACTCTTGGTACACAGTATATTAATGAGCACAGATCGTTAGTGGATACTGTAACATAACATCACTATGTTCACTAATATGAATAGAAGGAGAACCCGATGATTGACATGGACCGAAACCTGACTTCCCTCCCCCCCCCCCCCCCCCCCCCCCTCCCTGACCCTGTCAAATATATATCAAAAAAGAGAAATCTTCTGGTCTTATTCTGAGTTTTTACCCTTGTGCGAACAAATTTTCCAGCCAGTTTGAAAGTAAATGTGATATGTATTACATTATAGACAACTAATACTGTACTTTCTATGAAGACAATTAGCAATGTTTTCCTATTACAACAGAATAAAGATTTGGTTTACTGCCAAGTCTGTTGAAAATTTTGATGTAAGAACATGGGAGGATGTTATTGAAAACGTTGGGTAGAAATTATTACAGGCATGATAAGATGACATAAAAAATATATAGAATTTTAATTATATAGTGTAGTTAGCACCTCATACTGACAAGGTAGGACTTGGAAAAAGTTTAAGAATTTTATTATAAATACGTCAAAGGCAAAGTTAATACTGCAGATAGAGGTGCAACTTCTTTACTACAAACTACAAACCTAAAAGGCATTAAGAAATAGTGCAGTTAATTAGAAAAAAAGCATACAAAAATATATAAATATACTACCATGTTAATACCACAAATGGGAGGATTTGGGGGAAGCAAAGGAGGAGGGGTGGGGAGTTTACACTATATGAATGAATTCTGCAACATGTTAATTATTTTATGGTATAAAATGGTACGTGGTATTATAAATTACTCCCAAATGAAAATACAATGTAAAAAAAATTCACTACAGGGTGCATTCATATAATATAAACACATCAACTGGTGCCAGATAAGGGCCTTAATCGTAGGTGTCTGTGGCCCCTTCAGTGGTTAAAACTAGTGGCAAAAATATGATGTTGCCCCTCTTTCAATTGCTAGTGGATGCATAGACAAACTAAAAGATGCAATAATTTGAAAAGTCTTGTTTTAAGTTATCTAAAGTAGTACATGTTCCTGGTATATTCTGACACATATCATAGAATAAACACTTTACATGAGCATCTTGCTCAAAGTCATACACATTGCAAAGAAATACTCAATTATATTCATTGAAACTGCTGGAATACTAAGACCGCATTTGCTTGTTTGGAAAGCATCGGTTCAACAGGTAAGTACATGGTTGCGTACATCTGATACGCCAAATTGTGAATGTCTTTGATGTATTGCATTTGAATCTACCGAGGGTTTGGATTGGTCAGTTTGCCGTTCCAATCTTGGAAATGGATCTACACTCCCTGATGCCAGACGGCCCAAAAATCTTCAATCTGAAAAATATGATTCGGGATGGCATCAATTTGGGTAGGTTTGTTCTGGAACCATTAATTATGGCAAGTGAAAATATATCAGTTTGTTACTGTGGAATTAAACTCCCAGTTTAATCAGTTTCATGGGATGCAAATGTGCTGATATTGGTTCACGTAGTTACAATTGTAAATACCATCTTCTAGGTTACTTTATAGACCAGCTACAAACAAGAAGCATTTCCAGGGAGGGATACTTTTACTCAAGTAAACATTAATTATATACTCTGTCCCTTTAACCTTGAACCAAAGCAGAGCTTAAGAAATCCCATCTCAAAGTTGAGGGTTGTGACATTAATAAATACATAGCCAATGGATCATATTTAATTATGATAAAAGACTAGTGACATTAAAAATTCAAGCTGTAGAAGGGTTATAAGAATAAAAAATATCAATGAAAAGGGGGTTTTTTTTATAGTTTTTTTGTTCGATATACAGCCAAAATTGGTGGGAAAACAATACAAAATTAGAACAACAGATATCAAATGATAACATTATATAGTGATTGAAACCTTTACATTATGTTTAAGCAATCACCATTCGTCAAACTACAAATGTATACACTGTTAGAGCACCCTGAACCTTTGACCTAAATATAAGCACATACAATTTTTAAAATATACTACCACATATGAAATTTCCTTCAACTGTTTACTGTTTTCTGGTCAGCTTATGATTTATTTCTAATCATAACTGAATACTACATTTTTGCAATGATAAGGAGAGAAGTTTCAATGTCGGTTATAACAATGTGAGAGGATATATAGTTTCGATATGGATAATATTCCAATTTTGAGTGATATATTCCAAATTTGAGTTAAAATGTTGAATTGGAAGCCACCCGACGTGTAACTTGTAATCCATAAGCCCTTGCGGGCTTCTCCCACATTTGTGGTGGCTTAAGCGTCGTAAAACTAACTGATGATTATTATTATTATTATTAATATAAAAGTGCAGTTAGTAGAGAGGAGGAAGATTTTAAACCTAACAACAACAAAAATGATTACAAGCACAATCTTGCATTAAAAACTTAATTATGGCTGTATAGAAATATTCTATTGTCTAAACTTGCATTGGAATCCACCATTTGACATATTAACATTAACCCAGATCCCGCATCCCCCCCCCCCCCATTAATGGAAGGCCCACTCCATCAGTATCAGGGTAACATTCCCTCCTTTCTAAAATGCTGGATCTGCCACAGCTTAGTGTGATGACACAGGAATCAAATGAGGTAAACCATCAACACTTCCATCCTCATTGGTAGTGTTACAGTTATACACTATGTTGCTACAGCAATTTGTAAAGACAAGCCACAACCTTTAACTTTGTAATCTTACTGATGCCTTTACACAAGGGGTACCATAGAGGTGACCCACAGGACAAATCCTGCACGTTACTCAATCTAGGTATATAGTCAAATTTTGATTCTGTCTGGGTCCTTTGCTCCAATCAATGATATTTCTATAGCCATCTTAAAAAATTTATTGAGAACCCCGGCAGTATACCTTCTGGGAAAACATCCTGGAAAAGTCACAACCTTTGTGAAATGCAAAAAGTTACTTTCACTGCAACAAACAGACTGTCATAGAACAAAATAAGATACAGAGAGAGAGTAAAAGCAAAGAAAATAAATTCAGTTAGTAAGTTACTTTAAAGCTGAGTTCAAAAGTACTTTTCTTATAAATTGCATAGCTATAAAACTGAACAACATGTTATTCTGCAATCCGCTCACACATCTGGTGGG
>KN891739.1:36463-49105 GCA_000934455.1 Apostichopus parvimensis
TTTAAAGCTGAGTTCAAAAGTACTTTTCTTATAAATTGCATAGCTATAAAACTGAACAACATGTTATTCTGCAATCCGCTCACACATCTGGTGGGTCTATAGTGTAATGTGATTACATAACTGTGGGGATGTTTGGATTACAAAAAATCAGCTAACCACTCCCATCTGTTTCATCCATTTCTTTGTTATTAAGGTGCAGTTTGATTGGCCATTTACATCTTATATTGCCGTAAATGGTAAGGTACTTATTAACATTCATAATTGTTACTTATTCCAAAACTATAATAACAAGGCACACTCTGAATCTTTAATTTAATTGTTTTTCTATGTTGTAATGGTCATGTTAAACGTAATGATGGCACTCCATGAAATATTTGCTGAAGCAGAACCTTGTGATACACGGAAGGGGGGATTATGTTGGTTTAGAATCAGAATCCAAACTGTGACATTACCTTTAGGTACCTTACACTTGAATTTTATTCCCAAAAATTAACAAAAATTATAAATTTCACATGACAGTAAGAATGCATTATGCTGGTCTCTGAAATACTTCCCCTCCCCCCCCCCTCCTCCACCATCCCACCACAAGCCATTGGTAACCATGATGGCAATGACATCCTTCTTGATTGTTCCAAGTTTTCCTTTGTAAATTTCATCTTAATTTTTGTTAATCCAATCGTGATTTTGGTCACAACAATTAAGTAGCCAGCCCAGAATATCATTTCAAAATGTGCAAATTAATTACCATAAGTTTAATCACATATAGAAATAAGTACTTTATGTGTAAACTAACAAAACAAGACTGAAATCCTTCTTGATTGTTTCAAGTTTTCCTTTGTAAATTGTTTTTTCATCTTAATTTTCATCAAATCCAATCATGATTATGGTCACAACTATTAAGTAGCTAGCCTGGTATGATATCATTTCAAAATGGTAAAATAATTACAATAATTTTAATCACACATAGAATTAAGTACTTTGTGTGTAAATTAACAAAAGCAAGTACATATTAAACAGTTTTAAGTTTGATGCTTTGCTCGAGTAAAGATTTGCATTTTTTAGAGAAATGCTTCTCACAGAACTGAATAATCATAGTTATTGGTTTTTTAAGTATGGTCAAAGAATGAACTGTTGAAAATGAAAGGCAATAACTATATATGAGGATAAAGCTAGTTCAATAACAGGGAAATAAAGTTACGGCTGCTTCTGCCATTATTGATGCAAAAACAGCTACACTTATTAAAGACCTTTGATTAAATAAATGCAAAATATGCATGAAACATTTTTAGTTTATTTTATTTTTGTAAGAAAAGCTTTCAAGCTTCTTTCAAGCAGGTGGCAACTCGATATAGCACTCCAAAACAGTACATGATATTGACTTAACTGTATGTAATAGAAGCTTAACTGTCTACAATAGCCTCGGAAATTTCACCTCTTATAAAAGCAGCATGTCGGGAAAAAGTTCTGTTAAGAGAAACTAGGTCCCCTTTTTCGCTTAGAAAATTTGGAAGATTGTATTAGTTGTTTGTTTTGCAAAATGCCCGTTACCATGTTGATCTACAACAGAAATATCCTTTAGAAATTGTGAGGTGAAGAGAAGTGTGTGGAATGCTCATCAGTCCGAGACCTTTGTCATAATTCTGAATGTTCTACGCTTTCCTTGACGGAATCTTCCTTTCCCTCGACGCTGGGAACGTTGCGTAATTCTTTTTCTTCCTTTATCGCCGACTGTGAGTTTGTACCGTTTGAGATCACCTTGTCGTCACCGTCCTTCTTTTCCAGGGCTTCTCCGTCTTTCGTGGTTTCGGAAGATTCGCCGGTGGGTGTGTCTTCCTGGGCCTCCTCCCAGATACCGGAGGTCTCCGTATCGCTGATGTAATTGGGTTCTCCAGTATAGTGGGTCGGAAACACAAAGAGGGGATTCACAGAGTACGTCACCAGGTCTCGAGGCTCAAAATGTTTCGACCATTCTGCCCTGTTGAACGTGAAAGTAAAAACCGAAAAGAAGAAAACAAAAACTGTGTTAAATATTGAGTGCTTCTCTGACAAGGTGAAAACACTGACATCTAAAACCAACCACATTAAGGATAAGTTTGATAGAGATATGTTTTGCAAATTGTAAAACTGAGAACTCTGAGTTCAGTTATATCTGAAAATATATCAAATTTATGGGTCCCTCTGGAAAGTTTGTAAACCAGTACACAAATTCCGGAACCTTTTTCTCTGTTAGAAATATGTTGATTCAAAATAAAGCATAAATTAAATTGAAACTATTTTAGTTATTAGTAAAAATTCAGAAAGTTGGCACCTGAACTTCAAATTACTGCAAAATTGACATTCTGTTAACTGTAGCTCTTGGTACAAAATGAGCAGGTTTTTGGCAAACATATTGCAAATGACTATAACACAAGGGAAGGAACTGCATTAGACAGTTTTTTAATGGCCTTGTTTTTATTCAGATTAAGAATGGAACATATAAATAAAGCAATAAAAAAAAATTAAAAAATGCAAAACACATTCTACACTGTATCTTACTAACCCAATCACCAGACATGGAAGTCTAGAATATCAATGAAAATAAACAATTTAACAACAAATCTTGAACTTTCCCTGACCTTGGGTGTTTATTGAACATGATGGGAAGGTATTCGTCGACTGGTACCATCCTTCCTAGAGGTTTCTGCGCCAGCAGTTTCTTGGCCCCCTCTAGCGTCAACATATAACTTAGAGTCCAATAGCTGTAGCTGGGATGCACCAATATCTTGGATCCATTCAGGTAGCTTTCCACTTTGCCGTTGAGAATCTTGCGACCGACATAGCTGGAGAAGCAATGAAGAATTCATTTAGTGATGGGTTGATGTTTCTATGACTGATTTTTACAGACTTTAATACGACATTTCCTGCCATGGTTATTTATGGGGGGAGCACTTGAATGGCACAAGTCATACCTGTACAAGCCAATGCACGAAGTTGGGCTAAGAAACATGAGACAAATACCTCACTATGATCCCTACTTTTATGCCAAACAATAAATTCTCCTCGCTCTCACCCTCATCAGGGATATTTTGTGATTGATAATTTTGCTACACTGATGTAGCAGGTTTAATAGTAGAGAGGAGAGGATAAAGGTAGGTAGATTTATCAGACTGAGATTCAACTCTCTTTAAGCACTGTTTATATTTTGTTCTCTTATTTGTTATTTAAACCTTGGAGTAATTAATTGACTGACAATGTATCTACTTGATAGATTTTTCATTTGAAGATTGTCTGAAGACCAAATCACTGACTGACTGATTGACTTGTTCGACTGACTGACTATACGACTGACTGACAGACAGACAGACTAACTTATTGGGTGACTGATTGACTGACTGCATGACTGACTGATTGAGTGACTGACTGATTGAGTGACATACTGACAGACTCACTGACTGACCGACTGACTGATTTACTGACCGACTGACTCACTCACTGACTGACTGACTTGAAAGGTAGCAAAGAATCTGTTATTTCCTTTAATGTCATATTTGCTTTAATATTTATTTTCACAAAGGACCATAATAGTACCACATGATGGACACTGTACAGCATTGCAATAACAATATCATCACACCTACCACCTACAGGCATGACATGTCACAGGGGAACATCTCCTATCAAGGTATAATATATGTGACCTTTGACACAAAAACAACTCATGAGTCATTGTGTTAGTAACATCATGCTGACTGATTCCAAATTTCATTACCAGACAAGTTACTGAATGCATGTTACACCTGCAAAGGTCATGAAATGATGTCAGTCCTGTTGTTACTCAATGATGCATATATGGGAAATCTAGGTTATGTCAGTCATCTTAATTTATTGTCCACTGTATTTCAAGATTCCCTGTATTCATAGCATATTCAGGTTCAGACCCTTGGAAAAACACAAAGGTTTTCTAACAGTAAAAAAAAAATTGTGTAAATTTTAAAGTAAAAACTTTTACCAGAGGCATTTTTTAACTCCCAAGGAAAATATTATGTTACACTGTGTCAGTACTGAAAGCTATCCATGTAATGATGGGGTTGACATGAAATCGACCAGATGGGACACAAAGGGAATAATTTAGAGTTCAAATTTTTCTGTAGCAGATCTTAAGTCCTTTGAACTTTTGTCTCTTATAAAATACTAATGCTCCTGTGTGGAAAACTGCTGTACCGTACATCTTCTGACTAGCAATCTGACAATTTTAAATAGCATTTTGCGACTCGGTACTGGTCGATGAATTATTCCCTGGACAAAGTGAAACTTCGTACCCAATCACTTAAAGGCCCCAAATGCTGCAATGATAATAACAGACATATTGCATTATCTGGGGGAATAACACATCAGACTATTTTACCAACTCAATTTCCATCCAATTATGTTGAACTATTCTATCCCACATAGGATCTATACATATAGAAATATCCCCATGGTTACATGGTATATATATTCCTGTCTCCCCTTGCTATTAAGCACCGTAGGCTGCGTTAAACATTGCCTTTAAAACCACCTCCTGGGCCGCAGAAAACATGCCATGTGAAGCTTACTGGATTTTGTGATCTTTACTTTAGAATGCTAGAAAACCCATGTGACTTCCATCTGCATTTGGAAACATTTCTAGCAAAAATCTCTTCTGAGGATAAGAAGGTTCTTGAACTCCAACCACTGACAAGTGAGAAAGTCAAGAGCTCAGGAAAAGACAAGAAGAAAGAAAAAAACCAGGAAAGCTCCCCCCTAGTTTGCAGCGAGCCTGAAAACTTGCTGATAAATCAAATTATTACAGCAAACAGGATCTAAGCTCATTGTCCTCCAACTGACTCACACCTGACTTCTTTTATAAGCTGTCTAAGTAAGGTAAAAGTCACACAGTTAATTTAATCAATATTGCTGGGAGAGTTAACAACACACCTGTTCACATTATCAAGATGAGTGACTCTCGATGGCCTCCAAGAGCACAAACAACCTTCTTGAGTCATGTCTCTAAAGTGAACTCCTTCAACGATTCCAACTTCAAATTTTCACACTGTTAAATGCGGTTTACCGTACACAATCCAATATCAAAGAAAGTAGCAGTTAGCAGTAGTACTAATTTGTAGTAGTATCATCAAGTGACTTTTGAACAATCTTTTATTGAAATCATTAAACATTATGTCATATATTTGGAAATGAGATGTTTTGCAAGTTTCCACATTAAGAAGACAAGACTCTAAAAAAATGCACCAAATCTATCAGTATCTTTACTAAACTGAATTTACAGACTACATCATTAATGATAGTGTTGCAGTGCCAACCTTAGCAACGAACTAGCGCATGCACTAAAAGTCCGCAAAGCAAGTGAAAAGTCCATTCTCTCAATTTGATCCATGCAGACAATTCCCATAAACTATGGACTTTGAAATACTGAATGTTTCAAACATCATAGTTATATATACCCCATATCCCATTGCATCACATTCTACTGCATTAATGTACCGCATTACACTACAGAGGCAATGTATTGAAGAGTGTTGCAACGTCACAGATGCCCCCGTTTTTTGGGGATCCACTTGAGGAAGGCAACCACACTTCTTGGCCGTACCAGTAACATTTTATTTGACAAAGAATAAATCCTGACCAATCATCTTAAGTTTTGAATGACTGATGAGTAAAGAAGGGGAGTTTAAAAATACTTGTCCTTCTAAGTCTCATTTATAAAATGAGGGAGCCTCAGGAAGGCAGTTTGACAGCAGACACCTTTAAACATACATGTACTGACCAATCATCTTAATTTTTGAATGACTGATGAGTAAAGAAGTCAAGTTTTAAAATACTTGTCCTTCTAAGCCTCATATATAAAATGAGGGAGCCTCAGGAAGTCAGTTTGATAGCAGACACCTTTAAACATACATGTACAATATATTTCACTGATTCAATTGTTGACAATGCCTCAGGGGTGTTTTCACTGATGTCAACAAATAGTGATTACTACAGAGACTTACTGCCTGGTACAGAAGCCAGACTTTGAACCCAGATGTGAAAATCAATCATTCAAGTGATTTTTTGCAGGGGGGGGGGGGAAGACTCACATATAGGAAGGACACAAATGTTAGTCAATAACTAGAGCTCTGTCTGGGTATCATTTAATGTTTGTGTTAAGGAACATACCAATGAAGAACGACAACAGGAACTAATAACAACAAGTCAACAGGGGAAGTAAGAAACTACTAGAAACACTTAGGCTTCCTACAGGTTATCGGTATAGCTATCAAATATCCTGAAAGGTCATATGAAGGTCAATCATTTTAAATCTTCTCAAAGCATTTACCTTCACTTTAAAGCATACATAATGTTTAATCCAACACTTGTCTGTATCTGCGAAATAATTGGGATGATCTGAGCCTCAAAAAGGGTTTGGGCAATTCTAGCATTCTAAAATATAAGACCAACACTGATAACATTTGGAAATATGCTATAGTAGAAAAAGTTGACTAGTATAAAAAATGGCTGTAAATTTTCTACATTGATGAGTAACAAACACAAACTGGTAGCAATTTTTGATATGCACCAAAGAAAATATGATTTTAAACATTAGGCGAAATCTCACAAGATCTTTAGTTGAGACGTAGGGTAAATATCATTTATTCTGAGAGGAAGATGATACGCTTACAAGAAATTTGGGCAATGATGAAAATTGTGGATTCCGTCAACAAGGGCAGCCGAACAGACAGGCCAAATGTATCACATTTTAATAAAGATATGAGCAACAATCAAATTGACTGTTGGGAGCACGATACTTAGATAGGTTTCCAAGTAGCAGCATGGAAATAACTTTGCCTTTCCTAAAACTGTCACATCGCCTCCTATCAGAATTATTACCCTTTCTGAAAGACCTCTTACATCAGGAAAATTGACCAGGTAGTCGTTCATAAACTCGAAGAGGGCAAGAATACTGTAAGACATATATTCTAAACAATTATAATGGATAATGACAAGAGGCACCAAACCCTGACGAACAAATGAGTGTTGAAAACATAGAACTACAAGCAAATGCCACAAATCTCTACAACCAAAAACTTCAGAATAATAAAAACATGGTACTCACATCAAATCCCATTTGTGTCCCTTCTGAGAAATCTCTTCTTCCAGGTAAAACATTTTAGCCCTAAATTTGTACTCAAATCTGACATCGTCTTCAATGATGAGAATTTTCTTGTACCCTTTCTCGACAACCTTGAGGGAACGATTTAAGAAAATAGTTTATAAAACTTGTCATGAAGCAAAATAAAGTGTGGAATGATACAGTTTCAGCCACACATATGTGCACATGTCTATGGCAGTATTCAGCTTTTTTATGGCCATTTTAGCATACAGTATTTAGCCATTTTTGTTTAAACTAGTCAGTCACATAAATCAAGATTTCTCAAACAGTTGTGATCAACTTTAACCTAAATGATTGTCCATTTATTTCAACTTAAGGTTCATTTCTTTATCCTCTTATAATTTTAAATTCTGGTTAATTTTGGTAATTAACCTCATTACTTGCTGACAACAGCAATAACATTAGCGCAGAGCTTAATATGCAAATTAATGTTAATTTGGCTTCCACAATGCAAGCAATGTAGGCGGCCTAGGGTAAGTGCTAATATTGTACAGTATTTCACAACCACTTTGCTGGCTGCATTCTTCATGACACAATACCCTATAGTACTTCACAACCAGCTGGCTGCCTAGAATCACCATGACGATAATTCTGTACATTACATCACAACCAGCTGGTACAAGTACTAAATTTAGGCAAGTGACAATGTTCTTGAATTTACGAACAGCTGGTCTATGCAAGGAAGAGTATGCAAAAGGAAGAGCTTTATTATTTTTAGATTTAAAAGGCATTAAAATGTGAAACCAAAAGATGGATACCTTGACAGTACCAAAATTCAATAAATAGTCAAATCCATCTTTTATCAACACGTAAGCTTTTTCACAGAAATGTGTGTCACAAACTAATTAATAGCATGTAAATAGGTACTCCAAACTGCCAGACCAATGCCTATAGAACCTGTTAAAATTATTCAATTCTAAACACCCATTTACAGCCAATTTAGCATAACTAGCTCAGGTTTTGTGTCACTTTACAATTGCTTAAATTCAGAAGAGTACTTCCAAAGTTTTGCAACCTACTGTAAACAACCTAAATGGTTTGACCATTTATTTCAAACTTTTAACAAGTTGCAGGTCCTTATTTATCCTCTACATTTTTATTTTCTCTGCTAGATACAAACCCAGACAATTACATCTGTTCTAATTTTTCCAAGGGAATTTAACTGAACATAAATTTTGTAGACTGACTACCGCTGATGGGTAGACAATATTAAATTATGGGAAGCAGCTGAAACACCTGTTCGATCCCATCGGATACCGCTTTCAGGAATCTATTTCATAACTGACCTTTTGACCTACCATGTAGATTACAATCATGCCAAATGGCTGCCAGAAGTTAATAACAGACTGACACAAAATGTTTAAGGTTATTGAAATGTCTCCGACTCTATAAATTGATAATTTCAAAAACAGATGAAGTCAAATGTGATGACAAATCTCTGTTGAATTTCCGATGCTGGTGGTGTGAAGGTTAAATCCTGAGTCATGCAGGATACTTAAAGGAGCATATATATCTAGTTTGAAAATAATACCAATGTAAACAAGAATTAAATTTAATAATATTTTATGACAAAGATATGGATAAATTTGGTGAAAGTTTTTGAACCGTTACTGACAACAGCCTAATTCAATAATACCTGCATCAAGATCACGCTGAAATGTGTTTGTAGAACTCTTTTGAAAAGAAATACTCTAAATGATTCATTACCCAAAAGTTACTTCTTGATGAAGTATTGCACTATGAATACACTTATTAGCTAAGATTTAATTCCAAATGTATCATATTTCTTATTTCAAAAAGGAAAACAAATTTTTGAGAAAGCACATGCTTCTAGAATACACCTTTAAGAAATGAGTGAAGATGTTGACTCATAGCAAAGTTTTGAGGGTTAAATAATGGCTACTTTAACAGGAAAGCTAAACACCTTTCTCCCCTTTTTTGAGTGGGGAAAGAGGGGTGGGGGGGGGGCACAAAGTGAAGGTAACCCACATGGCCCAGAAAATAAAAATTTATAAACTATTGATAATTTCAAGAACAAAAGATATGATTATTCTACCAAAAACATGGCCTAAAAGCAATGGTATATCTCACATCTTCCCCAAAACGTTGTGGGTTATCAACTTACCTGTCTTCTCACAGCCTTAGCAATCTCACTCTATATCTCACTCTCATGCTACACAGGGTATAGTGAGAGTGTTAAGGTTGTGACAAGACAGTCACAGTGAGGAATATAGGTGTCAATATATGCAAATTTATGCACAGACTAAAGATTGACTCAAGTCTTTGACCTTATAGATAGATATAAATATAAAGTCTGTTACTGACCTCTTGCCAAATGTAGTAATGGCTGAGAAAGCATCCAATTTCTCCCTTTGTAAGAGTTCGCTTTGCCCAGGGGTCTAAATACCCTGGGAGCATGTCAATTCCAAGTCTCTCGATTTCAGTGGTAGTCATAGCTCTGAAACAAAGTGTTACAAAGATGGGATAAAACAACTGTCAGTTTCACTTATAGGATTTACTTATATAAAGTTCTACCTTTATCACTTTTGTTTGTATTATTCCTGTTTGTTAAGTAATAGAGATCCGATTGTCAGGGATAGCTTCCTACAATAAGTTGTACTTAGATCCAGTAATAATGCAAAAATCTTTTTCTTGTGATTAAACTAACTATTGATATTTGTATAAACAGGCAAAGCATTGTTACCTCCTGTTCTCTGTTGTTATGGTATGAGGTATCAAGTTGGTACAGTAGAACATTTCCAAACATTTAACAGGAAAGATTAAAAACTGTCTAAAGAGATAATATATCCCACAATTTTGGGATTCTTTTTAACAACTGCAAAAATTATTATATTTTGATACACTCATACTGAGTTCTTATCAATTTGCGTAAGCGGTTTCTCCACTAAAAGGTGTCGGTAATAGACACTGCTGTGAAATGTTTGTATCTTCAGTACTAAAAACAATTGCAATATATTGTCAAATGGATGTTAAAATACATAACTCCAAGGTTATTGTTGGCTAACATTTGGGGCAGTTGAAGTAGTTTCAGGTCACTTCATGCCTTTAAAGAGAAATAAGACCTTGTCCTAAGTGAGTGAAGACTTCCATAATACAAGCATGAAACCTTTGACCTTTCTTTAGCCAAAATCCAGTCTGTCATAACATAGCAAATTAATGTTGCTATAAATTGGCCAACATGTCGGCTATCCAGTGAATTCTAACTTGCACCTGGCCAAGACTTCTACAATAAATTCAGAAACTATTTTAGTCTGATGAAAGTAAAGGATAATGGTTAAAAGGGGAAACTTATATACTGTATGCTACCTCAGTGTCTTGTAATTTGTAAAGATGAAAAAGTTAACATACTTTCCATCAACAGCATCGAATGGTTTTGCAGCGATTCCGAGCTCTTTTAAGGTCAACATCATCCGTCTTCTTCTATTTGGTCTTCTCAGCAGGTTGATCATATAAATCTCATCAAACCCCATCTTATCTGGCTCGGGAAATTTGTCAGAGATATAGGAAGAGACTGGAAGTGGTTGGTCATGTTCCTCAACTACACAAAGACAAAGGAATAGTATCAGGAATTATCAAACTGTTGGCCTATGGCACTCAGTTGGGGCATATTTTACTGTACATACGTGCAGTATGAACATCCTGTTTCTATCAATGCTGTTTCTATCAATCCTGACAAAGGGAACAAGAGATGGCGATGAAAAATACAACATACACATACAACAGATATATATCACATATATATAGCTATAGCATGCATACGACACATACACATATAAACGGTGGGCAGGAAGGGCGGGAAAATTAGCGTTATACTCCACGTAACCTGAAAACCTTCCCAAATGAAAAGGATAATTATCGGGCGGCACATGAAACTTCTCAGAATACGATCCAAAAACGAAAAAACAAAATAAAATTTAAAGCTGATCGTACTCATTGCCTCCATCCTGAAAAAGAGTAACCTCTCAGCCTCATCATACACATGGTCCTTGGATCCTGGCGGAGGTAGGAGTTTGCCGAATACATGAGTGTTGAGGATGTACATCGGGACACCTGGATGCACAGAGGAAGAGAATCATTAAATGAATGAGCAACTGATTTATATCAATTTAAAAGTGTAGTTATTACAGATATATTGTTGCAGCAGTCAAATTCAGAAGAGAGAAAGAAAAAATATAAGCAACTCCCGACCTCCACATCCAGTCACTTGCTCAACATACACTTACATATTTATCTTGACCTCCATCTAGGTTTACAATATTGTCGTCACAACCAAAAATGATGGTTTTAGTCTATTATATTATTTCTTCATGAAATATACAGAACTGAGTTGTCTCCCCACCCCTCCCTAGTATCTGTTAAATATGTTAAATATAATATATTATATACAAGCATCTGGTCTCTTTACCTGCAGTTTCAGCAGATTGTCTAAACACTAGCATATCATCCACATCTTTTTTACTCTTGATGTACTCTTGACTCGGAACGTAACTGAGTTCATCTGAGACACGGTGCCGGAGGTTTATGAGGTAGGTGGAGTGGATCATCGGGACCTCGAATAGCCCCGTCATGTTCCTCTTTAGCATGAGCACATACTCTGGAGTCCTTTTGTAGTAGCCCTGGCGGAAACATGGATCATGAAGTTATATAAAACTAAAGTTTGTGTATACATTTGCCACAATCTGCTGGTTAAAGCAATGTAAAAGGAAGAAATGAATGAAGAACAGTACCTCAAGACATATATATCTCTTACGTTAGTTGACAAAAAATTGAACATCGAACGACAAATTTAATCATAAACATAGACATGGAATATGACACATTAAACATGACTTTAATTTACAGTAAACTTGTGAAATTTCAAAGACAAATGGTGTTGAATGCCATCCAATAGGGGCTTTGTTATTCATATGGAGATCATAAAAAAAACATGCTTTGGTTGGGGTATTAGAGTTTTATGGAATAATGAAAAACTAACATTCATGGTATACCTGGACTGAGGCCATGATGTCACACCATTTATTTATCATTAAATGAACATTCGACTCCACTCCAGAGATTTGAAATGTTAACAGCTGAATATTTTGACAACCAAAAAAGCTATAATATTATTTTAATATATAGCTATACTAGCAATCAGATTATTTCTATCATTTTTCTTTTCTTTTCTTTCTTCATCTGTGAGGTTATCAAGACTAAAATGAACATTAAAGTCACCAATCCGACCTTTAACATCATGAAAGCGTTGAAGTTATTTCAGTAACTAGGACAAAAAAACTTTTCTCCAAGGACAGGGAATTTATTGATGTGGTGGAGTTCAGTCAGACAATGGTATCACCATGGAGCTCACCCACACACAGCACAACCCTAAGGGCAAGGGCGTATGAACGGGGGGGGTGCTGGGGGGTGCCAGCCCCCCAGTGAAAAATATGGGGGGCGGAAGTATCATTCCGCCCCCC
>KN891744.1:0-21623 GCA_000934455.1 Apostichopus parvimensis
TTTTTTTGGTGATAAGATTACCAAACTAACCTCATCAAAGTAGAAAGTGATGGTATCTTCGTTGATTTCATATCGTCTAACAAAGTCATATTTCATCTTCAGGGATTCTAAAGAATCCTTATCGAAGACAAATCCCGACACAGGACGGACGTTTATGATGGCCATGTTGGATGCACCGTCTTCACCGTTATATCTGTCAGAATTAAATTCAAGGAACAATTAAGAAAGGGATTAAATGGGATTACTAAAAACAATTGGAGGTATGATTCACCTTGCAAAGAAGTGGTGTACATCTCTAGAAGCAAAACTGAGACTTGATAGCTATTAAGTTGCTTTTAAGGCACTGTATGAGAAGTAGAACACTGTAGGGGGCGGCAGCACTCTTTGGCAAGTCTGTGTACTCAAGTACAGTAGTCTTTTGTGTTACACAATAGGTACCTGCGTTTCACAAAATATATCCTGTTGGTTAGACATACATATATATATATATATATTTCATATTTGATCTTGATATTAGGTTCAGCCTTGCTGCAGTGAGTGTTTGCAGCTGTTGCATACCTTCTTCTTTGGCCTGTGCCTTAGGCAGTTATTGGGGCCATCTGGATCAATGTTTTGTTGCATTCGATACTAAAATCCAATAACGATGCTGTTAATTAGCTGAACTAGCCACCATTCATTTCCAATTAATGAAGTCCAAAGTCAAGATTAGGAAACCTTGTTTCACTCTTAAAGTCATTTGTACTGTTACGATCACTGTCTGGGCTACGATTTCAGGATAAAATCAAAATTCATAAATGACATACTTACTAATGAGCCTTTATTCCATTAAAAACTCATGAGGGGTTTTAGATTTGATCAATGGCAATCTCTTCTTCTATTTTTAGTAATCCTAAGTTGGTTCGGTAAACTTGGTGAACTTGGTGAATAAATAATTATAAACTGCACAAATAAAATGATCCCAAAGCTTGGTGAAAAGTAATTAATTTCTACGCTAAAATTTGCACAATTAATTGTTTCATCCACCTTTTGGGTTTGTTCCTTTGTTAACAGGGAATGCATCTGGTATAGAAGACATGTATTTTACCTTGCTGAGATGGAGATGGTGAATTTATCACAAGGTGCTGCTTCTTCCGTCTCCTCCTCCGCCTCACCTGTGTCCCTCCTCTTCCTTAAAAGTGGTATTTTACCTTTAGTTTTGATGCTTAATGAGAATGGATCTAACAACTGTTTTTCCTTTTTGATGTAGTAATCTCCAGACACCTGCAAAAGACATCATCATCACTTCAGAATAGCTACATTGACAACAACTGTGCTATATTCAGCATTGTTAGCAAATGTTAGAAGCAAATAACACTTTTGTAACACATAAACTACAACACTACCTACACTATCTACACTAAATGGATATAGAATTTCAGTTGGCTTTCAGAGAGATTTAACATGTGGAATCCTACCTTATTTCAACAATTACCAAAGTAATTCTTTTATAAGTAACAGCATTTTTTTTTACCTCATTCTGTTCAACACTGACTCGAACAAACCTTTGATTCTTCTGCTGAAGTCAATACATAATGACCAATATCTCAAAATAAAAAATATATAAATGAAAAACACTTTTCAGGTTTGCTTTTCTTGCCGAAAACAGAAACAACAGAATGCAAGAAATGGAACCGCCCTTCATATTTGCAGTAATCTCATATAAGACATTATTAAAAAAATAAAGGGGAAAAAAACTTTTGAAGTGTTCAAATAAACTAAAAAGCAAAACTGTGAAAACTGTGAAAACTGTGAAAACAGCATAATGTTGCGAGAAAGAAACAAAACCACCCATGTCATACTTGACACAAAATGAAATTGATATTTTGAGGTGAACAAACCATTTATTATTTTGCTTCACTGAATACTTTATGCCCAACATCCCAAACACAAAAGAGAAACACATATTAGGTTTGATTTTCTTTTCAAAAAAAGAAAAGAAATTTCCAAAATATCAATTCTGATCTTGTATATTTTGAACGATAGGTTTACAAAATGATGACTACTCACGGTATAGAGGGTGCACCCAGTTCCCTCAGCACTGACACTTATTTCAGCTGGGAAGTCTTCAAAGAAGCCTTGTTGGAGGACATAGCGATTATCCGTGGTTACTTCATATTGCAAGGTTTCTCCACCACGAATGTTCATAGTCAATGTGATCTCAGGGCTACCTGAGCCCATCGAGGAAAATTCTGCTAATGCAGTTAGACCAATGACTGTGTCCTAAGAAATGAAAAACAGAAAAGGGTGGAAAAATATCAACGATAGACCACGGTCTACCTATTTGACAACTCAACATGCTCATTGTTAGCAGTAATTAGTTTACTTCTTGTTTGGAAACAATTTTTAACATTTGGTTTATTTAAGTAGTTGATTGTGGTTTGTAACCACATTTCACTTGCTTCAAAACTTTACTACGGTTACCATGGTAATGTTACAGAAGAAACTTAGGATGTCTTTCTTTATCCCCCAATGTATATTTTGATAGTATCTTTAATAGCCTAAACATGTAGGAAGCATTTCAGCACCATTTCTAGTATGCAAAGTAGGCTAGACGAGGCTGCTAGTAAATGTAGGTTATCGCAAAAATGATTGTCTGCCTGGAAAAGTAAGCGTCTCTGAAGACATTTGGCAATCTGTCAAGACATTAATGCGACAAAGGAATACAGTTTTGGTTCAAAAAGATTTGATAAAAGAGAGATAATTTTAGGATAAAACCTGCTTCATCCTGGTTCCGATCTCTTCAGACATATCAAGAGGAAGGAAAAAAACTGCTAAGCACTCATTCTAATTTAGTTAAATTAATGAATATGTTAATTTCTAGTCCGAAAGTAAAATCCCATGGCAAAGAGACTCATTTATAGTTTGTTCAGCCAAACTTCATTTTCAGTAGTGAAGCAAAACTGGAAAAAACTGTGGCATTTTTAAAAATTGCTTTTGCATGTGTTTTTTATTTTGACGAATAAGAGGGGTATCCATCCGAGCTAATGCAGAGGACCGAATCACGTTTATTAATTAGTCGTTTAATGACTCTTGTATATTAATTAGTCATTCAATTACATTTAATTTGTGGAAAAAGTTTAGGATGTCTTACTTTGATAAATTCCAGTCGTAGTATACCTATATGTTTGGAACAATTCCCAACCAAACTCAAAAAGGTGCTTAAAAAGTATCTTTCAAAAGCTACAATATATTCTTGTAGGAAACAATTTACTCTAGGATATAAAGTATAACAAAGATGATAATATCAGGAATGATAAAGTAGCAAATAAAATTATAAATCATTAGCATACTGTTTCTCTTCATGAACATTTCTTGTATATGCAAAGCCACGATTTTATTCTTGTGGACAATGCATTAATCGTATGTCTAATATGACGAACATATCACCAATCCCAGTTACAATCAGGAATGGTATTAGATAATGCAACAAATACAATAATGATATATCTGTACTAAAGCGTAAATGTTTGCATCTTCCGACCAGCTTTACGGTAACTCTGACCATAAACCACTGAAATATATTGACCTGCCCTCAACAACAGCACGACTCGTTTCCCCATCGCCAATCAAATCTTCTCTCTTACCTGCGTAGAACTGAAGCCACCCCTTGGATTTCTTTGAGCTACCAACCAACGGGCAATATAGCTGCCTTCTACTTCAAGATCTGGAATGTCGTAGAGTATCATAGCCCTTAGCACGTAGGCGGTCATCTCAATGTTCTGGGATTTGGCTGAATCTTGGTAGTATGAGGTGTACGAAGGAACACCTTCACGATTACTCTCCCAGTGCCTGGTTCCTTCTGAAAGAGGAAGAGTTACATTTTAGAGACAAACTATCAAATTATTTTTAGTTTTTCTTTCCTTTTTCAGTGTTTGGAAGGGGGGTATAAATCTTTTCAAGAAAACCTGTGATTTTGGCAATTGTTGATAAAAAATACCAGATCGATGATCCCCTGTGGTTAATTCCTATGTCCAATGGATACATGTACAAACTTTGTTGGGAGTTAAGGTTCCAATTGTACAGAGCTTTTTACCTTTTACGATTTTGACCTCTGCTGACTTCAAAATGACCTTTGACCCCCACAAAAAGAATGGAAAGCTACAGCTAATGGAGGGGCACTACTGCACTAAGGGTTGCTATGCTGCTCATGAAGACAAGATACATTTCACTTTTTAAGGCCTTTTGAAATTCTCCATTGTATCATGGTACATGTGCAGTATTGAAGAAAAACATCATGATTGGTTAGATTTAAGATCCAAGAACTGTATAAAGAGGTCCAACAAACTTTCCGATTCTACACTTTTTTCTTACCCGTGTTGACAGCGGATTCCTGCAACTTTTCGTAGACCTGATCAAACTCCTCCATGCCAGCCAGAGCATATGCGTAGGCAAGCAGAGCCATAGAGTAGGTGTCCTCTAGCGAATCCAGCTGAGAATTCAGGTATTTAAAGGCAGCTGCCACCGTCTTATCCTAACATAACAGAGGACAAAAAGTATGATTAGATGTCTACAGGAATAAGAGATTATTTATTGCTATGCAATGAAATACTTAGCTTCAGTAATGATATATTTTATCAGGTGGACTAGTCAAAGTACATCTCCAATAATTTAGAGAGACACTGGAAAATATTCAAAAACATTCAAATTTGTTTCATAGATGTGATTGATGCTAACATGAGAAAATAATCTGGCTGACGAATGTTAATAAAAAAAATCAAATCAAATTCATTTTTTAACTCCCTTAACCACCATTGGAGGTGTATAAGGAGTGAAGAAACTATATTAAACTTCCTTGATATTTAGGATTAATTCAAATTTTAGTATCATATTACTGAAGATTCATTGAAAAAAGAAACCCAGAAAGGGGTTAAAACACTGATAGGGGCATAAACACTGATTGCATCAGTTGTTATCTTCCTTTTGCAAAATATTTGTACAAAGGGATTCATGTTTCATAATAATGTTAAACCAGCTAAACATGAAACATATATATACATACATATATTGATATATATATATATTGATATATTGATTTCACAGATTTTTGCTATCATATCAATACGTCCAGCTATCGCATATTGATAATAATTGAAACCTCAGATCCAAGCGGGGCAAATGGAGTCTTTATTTGGGTTAAGCACTTTGCATGGCTTATTGTTGCATATCAAATCAGGACAGTGTTTCTTGTAGATAAAATATAAAGAATCCATTCGAATATAAAAAAATTCGAATACAAACAAAATTACTAGAAGAGAATAATTTTCACCGGTTCATGAAGCAATCTGCACCCTCCCTCTCCCCCCACCCCTACCACCACCCTGCCAATTAAAATTGTTACTGGTTTAACACCACATTAAAATCAATTGACCCACCAGACTTTGTTACTTATGAGATAATTAGGGGCATGTAGGCTGATTTAGTTGTTCTTTTCTTTCAATAACTGCTCCATGCCACACCACTTTGTATGGTTAATATCTTGCATTATTCTTGTTAATACTTCATACATTCACACTTTGAAATAACTGTGGAGAGATCTTACCCCTGTACCATATCCAGCTTCCAGGAAAGTTGAAACAACATAAGCAGCTAGGGTCACATTGTTGTTCACTCCTCCCTGTAAACATATCACACTCATGTTAGATTGATACAAAATATTTAAGTAAAATACATGATATTTATTGTACTTGAAAATGATATAGGCTGAATGTTAGTTAAGAGCTACCTTATAGAAGCAACTCCAGCTATCATCATGGTTACACATGTGACCAAGATACTTTGTAATGCACAACTTCCCAGTATTACAGCTAAGAAAAAATTCTGATTCCATTTCAAGGATATTATGTTTTCAATCATCCTTCATACACTAGACTGAAGAGTTATTAGGGAAGTATTGTCCAAGTAGAACATTTTCTTATCCAACCTCTCCCACCCCCCCCCTTCTCCCAACCACATGGTTTTTACAAACTATGACTGGTACATAGTCATAATCACCACCCTTTAAACACACAGGGACTGCTGAGTGATTTTCTCCCTTCTCTTTTTTGTTTTGCAACAGCCAACATTTTTGAACATCCATAGACCTACAAACAATATATCTAACCAAACACTGAACAAGACAGCAGGATATTTCAAAGTGTGCGGATGATGAAATGTGCGATATTATACCTTCATGGCCTTGTGAGCTAGGTAACCAACAGTTCGGAAGGATCCATCGACCTCCTGGATTCCTCGAAGCCACTGAATGGTGACAAAGAGGTCCTCTTCATCTACTTCCACAAACTTCTGAGCATGGGCATAGGTACGGACCACAAATGCGGTCAGGAAGGTACTACCCGCGGGGTTGCTGTTGCCAAACGCAGAGTACGAGTTGTCAGTACGACGATAGTTCAGTTCCCTCTGGTAACCGCTCAAGATGTTTTTCTTGGCCTCTTCAGTGATTTCTGGTGTGGCTTCTCCCACAGACTGAAGGTACTGCAATGCCACGATGTTAGGCACCATACTGAGAAGGTTCTGTTCTCCACATCCGTACGGCATTCGCAGCATATCCTCTACGTTACTGAGACTGTTGCCAACTAAGTCGCCTGAGAAATTTGATTTCAGAATACAGAGCATTTGTTTTATCATTCAATGATGAAAACATGAATTTTTCTTTCAGATAGTAATAAGAAAGCACTAAGTTAAAAACACGTTGCTCGTTGCCATGGACATCTTTCTAAATAAAACATAATAGAATGGAAGTTTCTTTTGGTGCTAGGTGAGTTCTTATTCAAAGATGCTCTGTTTTTTAGTAAGATCCAGCTATAACTGATTGAAGGTTCTTTTATAAGATTATTTTATCCAACACAATACATCTTATCAAAGAAAACATTTTGATATATTGGTTGCTTTTTCCAAACCAAACTATTCTACTAAACTAACAAAACTCTTGCCATGTCAAGTTTTTCAGTGCAAAGTTTCCTTCGAGGTAAACATTAAATCTTGGAAAAACATTGGCACAAGCATATCAATACTAAAGCAAGCCCTTTCATTTATACCATAATGGAAATCTGACCTCTGACCTACCTGTGACAGTTATCTCACCAACGGCAGTCCCAGGTACATGTTGAGGGGGTATTTTAAGTGAGATATGCTTGTTATAAGTCTCATCATCTTCCAGGCAGAAATACACACTCTCCGTCCGTGTCTCTGGTTCTCCTTCCGGCTTCACTTTCAAATTTCGTAGGACAGTGTCGGAAGTGCCTGCTGCGCCTGCGACGGCTTCATTCCCGCAGAGGAATTCATCATCGCTGATCGACTCGGCAGTCACTGGATTAGACATATCAAAACAAATATCCTTGAGATGTACAACATCTTTACAACTATTACTATGTACAGTTTGTTAAAAATTAATGATATATCCTTTCGTATAGCACATTGATATTTGGGGAAAATACTTAAAGGACTATTACAGTGGCTGACAATGTGAGATAATGCAGTGGCATAAATGTGAAACTTTACAAGAACATTCCACATTGCTTGGCAAAATACGCAACACCTAATCTCAATATCTTGTTTCTAACTCTGGATATGCTTGTTTGTAGATGACTTATTTTGGCTACATCAACCATTTAATACCACATAAACTGGATAACAATATATGGTCTGTGATGTCATCCTGTGCTCTGTGATGTCATCATGTGCTCTGTGATGTCATCCTAGGCTCTGTGATGTCATCATGGCACAGGTACTTCCAAAACCTTTCCTCTCTCTTTGTAACCTTGCTGTTAATTTGTCCTTGACACGTGACATAATTCCACTGATAGCTTAACCATTCATGTACTCTGAATTCAAGGCTTGATTGAAATGCCAAGTTTCTATGAAGAATATTATTTTTCTTCTATTAATAAGTGAGTATTGATCATATAAAGAGAGCAAAGACATTGTCACCTCGTTTACAATGATGACGATGATTTTCATAACACCATCGTTGCCAGTAGCAACCTTGAAATTCTACACCACAATTCCAAACTTTGTATCTCCATACTATATGCTATCATGCTAACGTCCTATTGGGATATACTTTACCCCACTAGGGCAAAAACAAATGTATAATTTAAAAATTCAAGTATCAAAAAAGTATCATGCAATATTCTCAAATAGCTCAGTTTTGTGATGAAATCAAAGAAGGTAATGTTTAGCAACTGTATCTACTGCATGTGTTTCCTGAGAAGGAGATCAAGAATTCTCGGATAGTCGTCATATGATTATGACCAACATCAGGCACAGAAACATTTGCAAATTGGAATCGAAACGAAAAGCAAACACTTAATTGATAGTTAACTACAAAAGCAATTCACTTTTCAATCAGTTAAAAGTTCTGTAACCTTCACTCTATTGCACCAAATCCCTCCAGCACGGTCCTCCCATCGATTAACAAATCCTTCTGGTAACTAGGCACAACCACATTGTCTGTTACCACCAATAATTTCAAATATGTCATATTTAAAGCATTGATGAAACAATCCCATTTGTGAAATATATATATTGATATAGTTACAATTTTGTCGAATTTCCCCCAGTATATGAGAGATCTTTGCAACTGTCCAGTTTTATCGGAAGACTTCATCGTCTGTAAATACTGATCGAATAGAAGCACGACAGATAAACTGTTCAGCTAGATCCAAAGACTGTTAAGGGTTCTCACCTTGAAGGGGGATTTCACCTAAAACAAACACAGCAACTTTGAAAGTTACCGTGGTAACATCTCCAGCTGGTACAGCCACTGTGTACATAGAATCTCCACTCAGAACGATGTCTTCGTTTTCTTCCAATGTTACTCTCACCTAGAATCAGCAGGAAAAGCATGTCATGGTCTATTTCAAAGATATTTCCAAACTTCCATACATCATATAACGTACCTCATAGACCAGATTGCCAAAAATGGTAACAAATTACAAATCTGATATAATTCTTTTAAATAGTGGGCAGATGGGTAGTGGGCTGTTTCCTTGTCTTTCACACATAGGAGTGCCATACATAACAACACCCTCCCAATCCCTTTCCACCCCCACCCCTCACTCCCACCCTTCATCTATGCCCTTGTGATATCTCACTTGCTGTAACATCTTCATGCTCACACTGTTACATTCTCAATTTATCGAGACTTAGGAGAGCTGAGAGCAAATCCAGTTGGTTTTTTTCGAGCCCAGGTTCTATCTTGGGTGACATTTCTTAATATTTGGGTAGCTGCAGTCTGAGTTCCACAAATGTTTAACCGACAACACTTTGGCAAAATCTGAAATTTACAAAAATTCTTTCTCTACACTACATTTTACTTCTGTACAACTTTATGTATTGACAAAGATATATTTTTTAAGATGGTCCAATCATTTCTATTATAACTTACCACTAAGCATTGCTCCAAGTAGTTAAAGACGGAGACCTTGATGGGAGTTTTTTCTGTGCGAATGATAGAATATGGAAGCGACATGGACAGGAAGAATGGCTGGAAGGCACGAAGTGTTACGGGTGGCGCTATTCCTACTCCATATTTCACGTTCGTGCAGAAGCCGTTAGCGATCCAATCGGTGATGGTGTCTGGTACGGGTAATTGCATCTCCGCTGGAGTTTCACTGAAGACGATGAATATTCATGAAATGAAATTGACGAAAGCAGCCAGTTTAGACAAATTTTCTATTCAGTACTGTCATGTTTCAAAGCACTTGTAGTATAGCAGCAGCCAGCTTAAACAGTCTTGCAAAGTAACACTCTGTACTGTCCTCTACTATCAAGCTTCCAAACACTCCCATTGACAGTATGAACAGTTCCTAACCCTTCTCTGATCGAAACAGAATTTACGTACTGCTGATACTGCCAGTGCAAGTGCTTTGAACAGCATTACTCTATACTACCATTACCCTTGCCACAGCCAGAATATTGCTCATTTTATTTTATTTTTATGCAAATCATAATGTGACCTCAATCTTTTCTTAGGGCAATCTAGGGCAATTTCACTTTGACCTTCATTGAACTTTGACTCCGACCATCCGAACATCCACATAAGTACTATTCTAATGTTTGTCCCATCATTCTCTACACATCATGTGGTTTAATGCTTTTCTCCAAAGCACTGACAAGCAGGTTATGAATAGAAACAAATTTTTAGATTTCTTGGCCTTTGACCTATGATGTCATCAATCACGCAGACACAAGTATACAAGATCAGGCACCTACCCATCAAGTTTGAACTTGATCGGATATTCTTCATGTTTAAATGAAGAAGATGATGATTTTTCAACTTGTAAAATAATAAGTGATATCAGCAATTAATTATAGCAAAATCACTTGGTAACTTTGAATGTGAATTTAATTTGATTCGTGAACGGAATAAATTACATGCATTTTTTTTTCATTTATATAACTTTGATGTAATTAACTAGTACACTTGTAGCCTAATGACTGAGTAACAACAAACGTTGCATTCATTCTTCCTAATACAACAAGGATTTAGGCCTCCATGGCAAGTTTGGCATGAAACTACTTTCAGCTGAATTTGTACATTTAAATTTGTTATGAATAGTATTAACACCTTGTCTTCAGTTAGAACTCATCTGTTACAAATACAATATAATAAAGCTGACCATACTATATATTTAGTGTCCATGTGTTACATCGGTGTTGTAACAGTATCAACAGTACTTCAAGATTCAATTAATGAAATTTCACAACAGATTTGGAACAAAAAAAAAGAGAAGGAAAAACTAAAAGAACCCCAAACTGAATCGTTGATTTCTAAGAATACATAGATATCTCTTGAAATTTGTTTTGTCTCAGAGCAGAATCTCACCTGACTCTCTGTAAAGTCCACAACCAAGTGGATGGGAAGTAGCTCCTGATTGTATCCTCACCATCCTGTTTGGCAGCTCCTCTATCGCCCTCTGGTGAGTCAAATACTTCTTCTCCGCCAGCCCTAGCTACAGAGTAGGCTTTGATATAAAGTAATAGGAAAGCATTGTTTTTACATGTACATGCTAATACTGTAGGATACTTAATACTGTTGTTATTAAATCACGTTTACATGTCCCAGTATGAAACTAAAGGGGCCACACTTTCTACAAAGAAACAAAACATATACAGACAGACCAGCAAATATGCCAGGAACTTGCTCAAATACAAGAGCTTCTGTTGTTCTGGTTTTTTTTGGTTTATAAGTATCTTTCATAAGTGTAAGTTTGCTGAAAGTTCATTCCATTGTCTCATAAAGGGTCATAACAAGAGTGATCTTTAACAGCTTTTTATTTTCCGAGATAATTGAAAGTATACAAAAACTGCCTTTTGCCACAAATTCTCAACTGAGAAATAACAGATTCCTCCCTCATCATTAACGACTCTAATTAGCTTTCAAACTGCATACATTCATTAATAATATCATTTTTAACCTATAGTACCAAAGGTTGGGTTATCGCATGTTCCTTCACTTATTTCTGTCCACAGACAGACGAACCCATACAAAGGCACTGTTGTAGTCAATATTAACATTGAATGGCATGTTTGTCTTATTCATAACAATGAACACATGCCCTAGATTTGACAAGGCTTTGCAAAGTAAGAGACAATTTAGCATATAGAGGGTGAGATGGCAAAAACACTCTTACATACTTTCAACAAATCCAACAGATGAAGAGACACTTTGTAGGTGCAATAGATGAGTGAGTGATGAAGCCATGCAAAAATGTAAACGTAAATGTAAATGTAAGCGCACAGCCGCTGATTTTGTATTTCAATTACATATCTCATTTTTGTCATTCAGAAATTGATGGGATTCAATCCATGCAAGGATATCTTCTTTTTTTTTTCTTTTTTTTTCTGGTATTAATATAACCAAGACCAACAGTACACAGGCAGCTTTAAGACTGCTTTCTCAGTTTTGATAATCATAATGTAAATCAATAGCAGAGTAATAGCTATGAGGGAGGTAACAACAATGTGAAAATGTGGTACAAATTAGTCAACGAACCAACAGCCTAGTTATGAATATGTCATATATACAGAAACTAACGGACGGGCTAGTTATGACAAGGTTATCTTCAAGTAGTGCACTACACTCACTATACAATTAGCAACTATTCTTTGCGGAAGTCATTTTGAAAAAAACAAATGTAACACAACAGGGGAATTATGGACTACTGTGAGACTACTTGTTATTAGCATATAAAAACAACTGCATACTAGTTATCAAATGTGATATGATGGTACATACAAGAAACAGATAATAATCACGAAAAGTATATACAATAACAGACCAAAATAAATAACACTCCATTCATTGCCCTTCTGATAAGCTATTAGAAATGTACTATAGAATTGTAATATCTTGGTTAACATAAGCCATTCTTAAAGAAAGGATTTAACATACATGTCACCCAAAATAATGTCATCACCTTTCTCTTTCTATGACAAAAACAAAAGTTCTTGTTGTTATGACAGGATAAATGTGCCCATTGTGGGGGAAACCAACATAGTTGTTAGCTTTGGACAGCTGAAATCTTAAAATTCTCATTGTGTGAGAAAATGTATGAAATTATTTGTTAGTCTCCTTTACTATCACATCCTTTGTGCTTGTGGTCTTATTTTGAAGTTATTCCATGTACAAATTCTTTCATACAAATAGCAAACAGTTACTTCTTACACTAGCAAGTGAAATAAAAAAAAAAATAGCTTGTGTACCATATATCCATCAAATGAAAACATTAAATCATGTTTTAAGTATATGCAAGCATGGTTTCATGAATATGCCCCTCCCCCCGAATATCACTTACCGATGATAGGTTTATAGTTACATGACTCCTCCTCCAACACCTTACCATCCCAGTTAGGAATAAAGCTAAAGGTATATGCCCAAGGAAAATGCATTTCATGAGCTAAAGAATGCACTTTCTTGGCATAATTACATATACTTTAAAAACCAGAATGTTTCCTTTGGATATAGAGTGAGGGATGATGTGAGTAACTGGGTGAATCTCCATGCTTTATGAATATGCAACACTTACCAATCACTGGACTATAAGTACATGGAGCCACCTCCAAATCAAAGTTGGTTACTGTCATCAAACCTGAATTCTGTAACAAAAACAATTGTATGTCAGTTCGATGGCTGGGAGTAGGAATGGGTGAGGGCGGGGAAGAGAGGGGAAGAGAGGGCAAGGGAGGGGAAGGGAGGGAAGGGAAGGGAAGGGAAGGGAAGGGAAGGGAGGGGAATGGAGGCTTGTTGTCTTTAATTATTGAGAAAGTAAGTGACAAAGGGAAAACGTCCCCAGGCCCACAACTACCAACCAGATCCTTTATAATATTTGCAATGGTTTATGAGAATCACAAATACTTTGCACATGATGGGATATTCTGTTGGCAGGTACTGTTTCATGTTTACTCTAAACCATCTGCACAATATGGTGGAAACAACATCTTAATGTCAAGATTAGGGAATTTTGTATCTGGCGACAGGATAGTCAGGAATATATCATTTCAATCTACAAAAAGCAAAAATAAAGGACCTATTTATCAGACCATTGATCCAAACATACATTCACAAGATGTTTAATGGAAAGTCAGTTTTTATGAAACATTTGTATCCACAGACCACCAACTATAATTTGATCTCCTGGATTTCCTATGGTAATATATCACCTTCAAATATCTAGAAATAAAATCAAGATACTGAGATGGTGTGTCAAACCAGCAGTCGATAAAATGGGCACAAGGGGACCCTCTAGACCTTCCTCCTTACCCCGCCCCTGTATTATGTAAAACCCTGAATACGAAGTGCCCAAAACAGCATCCCTGAGTCCACTTTTGTGCTTAAAAAGTGTTCTTTTGTTACTTTGAAACGTGCTCTTTGGTTAGAACAAAACATTCAAATACTAGAATTTGTGGAACAGAATGAGCAGCAGATCTAATATTTTTTTCTTTTCAGAAGTCGGTATATGCAAAACCCTGTCAAACAATCTGTATTATCAACAACTAATAGACCTGCTTAACTTGGCGTGATACATTTGACAAGTATCACTTGTCCAGAGACTTACCTTAAATGCCTCTGACGAATCTGTGTATGTGACTGTGTTGTAACCATATCCTGGGTAAGGCAGTATATCCCGCTTAAAGCGATACCGGTAGTAGCCGTGGGAGCAATAATCGCCATAGTAGGCTCTTCTGACAGACAGGTCAAATACAGCAAAAAGCTAGAGAAAAAATTGAATATTTTAATATGCAAATTAAGGGTCACCTGACACCTACAGTAGATGGAAGAATATAAACTCAAACAAAAGGAGTCACTTGAATTATATGGAAATCAATTATTTCTGGATTGCCCATTTTTAAATTATTAATCATTTTGATACGTACTCTGTGTACCCACAAAAAAAATATCTTTTTATCATAGAGAAACAAAGCAGAGCATTTTAACTGAACACAAAAAATACTTCATAAAATATATGGAAAATGCATGATTCCATTTGGGACTGAAAAAAAAACCAAGAAAAGAAAAATCGCCCTCTAATTCTAAACATTCCCACCGACTTACTTACAGTCAATAAACCACAATACAGCTACACATTGGTTGCCACATAGCTACTCTTGTTAACATATCATTAAGACTAGCTCAGACACTATTCTATTAAATTTATTGAACTTCATATCGGAGACGAAGCCTAAAATATTGAGATAATCATACGAAAAAGTAATCCTTTGCAGCCGTCGTGCACAAGACTGATAATGGCATTATGAAAGGGAAAGAAAGTATTTTCATGAAGTGTTCCTTGACCTTTTACCTTTTTAGGTGTCAGCTTGTTTTCACCTCCAAGCACGTAGACACTCTTATCGACGATACCGATTCCGCAGAGAGATCCGTTCTCGGCCGAAACTTTTAAAGTTGTTTCGCTGCCTGGTGTAACTTCAGGCTCTGAAAACTCCAGATGAACCTAAAATATAGACATATAACAAATTGTAAGTTCACAACCCTCTCAAAAATATCAACTGTATTGATTTTTTTTTTTTGGCATGCATGCATGCATTAGAGTTTAATAAGTTTTCTATATCTGTGGAACATGAATTCCTTGTTTTGTTTTGGCAATTACTTTGTGGGATTCTTTGCTTGATAACTGACTGAGACAAATTTCTCCATCCACCTTTCTCCGTCAGTTGGTTTGTGTGACAACTTTCTCTCAATCGGAAGAACAAGATTCAACAAATAGAGCTAACATTTTACTTCTTGCAGACGTTGCCTTCACAAGCAAAATGTTACAGTCTTTACAGAACTGCACCGTATTATCAATATTTTCTGAATTTGTTCTTCTTTCTTCCAGGTTGGTAGCAATTGATATATTGAAAACAAATTCCTTATTTGATATATGTAAGTGATATGTGAAATGTCAATATAGTACCAGCTTGGAGTAGAAACTGACATTCCTTTTTGACCTGATTTCATCCCGGTGTGCATCCTCAGTGACCATAGTCAACGCTACCTTGACCGTGCATACTTTGATTAAGAAAGATTAAAATGGAAACAAACCTCATTCTCGAATGCCTCGTTAACCTTAATGGTGACTGAGTCGGCAATTATTTCACCTTCAGGGCTGGTGTAGTACACAAGAAGCTGAGCCTCTGGACTCAGACCAGGGGTGATCCTGATCGAGAAGGTTGCCTCTTGAAGGGCTTGTGGATCCACATGGACAATTGGTTCTTCAACTGAGATGGTGGGTGACGGTGTTGTGGGTGACTCTGTGTGAAATTAAACAAAGACAAAGGAAATTAACCAGTTAGACGAATCTCATAAAAACCATCAACATATATTACTATATATTACCCTGAATTTGTGTTGTTGTGTTATATTTTAATAATCTTTTGCTAAATGAAGAGTCTCACAGGTATTTTATAAGTCTATCCATTCATTTTGGAAAGCAGTATTGGAAGTAACTTGTGAAAGTGGGATGAAAACAAAGGCATTGGTTAAGTTAACTTCTATAAATATTAGCAAAAATATTGGGTCACATAAACCAAAAAAGAAAGACGATTTTGAATCTCTGCAATGATCTGGATTTAATAATGACATACAGTCTCTGTTAATGTTTAAAATCAACTTTAGGCACTTAAAATTCATTTACTTACAAAGGCCTTCACTTTTATACATCTACCTACTCAGGCTATCAATTTCACATTTACTTACACAGGCATTTCATTGTACATACAAAAGCAGCTTGTCTCATAAATTTTTCCTTCCTTCTCGAATTTTTCTTCAAATCTACAGGAAACAAATCTGTTCTTTGAGCCATCAACATGAGCACCCTGAAGATGAATTCCAACATGAGCTAGCCTATTAATGACCAATTCTATTGACTTGAAAACATATTCATTAAAGCTATTACCTTTTTCCTATATTAATTTTTGTGTAGCTTATTGAGATGGCTTACCTTATAATGGTACTGCGATAGTAATTAGCCTCTGAAGTTTATTGATAAAAATTATCAAAGTATTAATGAAATGTCACTTGGAATGATGGGTATTTCATAACAACCAGAATTAAAGCTGTTGTTAATAAGTTATCTTCAAACCCATCCTGAAAGTCATCTTCAAAACTAAACTAATCACAAGCAATCACTACACTTTTCACTTTTCCCTTCACATCACCTCTTCAATTTCACTGCTCGGTTTTGAAATTTGGTTTCTCATTTGACAATTGGTTTAATAAATATTACGACTAAATAATCAAAATAAATTTTGTGAAAACCTATTTTCTTAAATGGAAAAAATAAGAAAAAAAAATTCATACCTTCACAGTCTACATTCTTCTCTGTGGGACCTGTTTTGGTTTCAGGAACCTCTAACCCTGTGGCCGTGTCCACGCACCAACAGTAACCGGTGGAGCCGTGACATTGCTCTGGCAGGAATGAGCCATCCTCGTGACAAGCGGGCTGGCGTCCTCCGACTAATGGACCTTTCCCTTGAACCTCTTGAACCTGTCTCTGGCATTCAGTTAATACTACCACAGGTTCTAAATAGAAAGGCACATTGCAGCCAAGGTGATTGTCAATTGGCATTCCAAATACATGCAGACAACACTCCTATTCTGCCTCTCTTATTCATTATGTGTTTTTCATTACATGTTGGTGGATCTTAGGAAGAAGTATTGAAGCTTGTTTTGTTTTTTTCAATTTTTAACTGATGCATTATGAATTCTGCCAGATATTTCACACTCTTCCCATCACTATTATCATAAAATGGTCAACCTGAAAGTTTGTCTTAGCAAATCAAATACCTTCACAGTCTACATTCTCCTCTGTGGGACCTGTTCTGGTTTCAGGAACCTCTAACCCTGTGGCCGTGTCCACGCACCAACAGTAACCGGTGGAGCTGTGACATTGCTCTGGCAGGAATGAGCCATCCTCGTGACAAGCGGGCTGGCGGCCTCCCAGTAATGGACCTTTCTCATCAGCCTCACGTACTTGTCTCTGGCAATCAGTCTCTTCTGCAGTTCCTAAATCGAAGATATAAAAATGGAGTCACATTTTCCTGCCCGTGTAAAGTTGATTTCCTCCACTTTATTTCAAACCTTGATGACTGGTCACAAAAACATTGGAAAATACTAAAGCTAACTCAACTGTCTGAAAGTGTAAACTGCATTTTGCAATGACTTCATCCCAATCCGATGGTTATGTACAGATTGGTTTAATGTCCCTAAATCCTTTCCTTGTACAGAGTTTGAAAGACATATATATATATATACCAGGGCTCGACAATTTTTTTAAAACTACTCGCCAATTGGCGACCGAGTCTAAAATTCTACTCGCCAAAACGTTGAAATTTCTCGCCATTTTTTCCCGCTAATTGTTTGTGTGATATAAGCCTAGGTAGTATGGCCTAACTTAGGATATCGCCGTATAGTATTACTGTTAGTTGTTTACAGCAAAAACGATCTATAATAGTGGTTCGTCAAAAGTGTGTATATAATATATATTATAGATATGTAATGTTATTTCAGCAAAATTATTATTTTACGTTTGTTTCCTTGAAAGTTCAGATCGTATCACTAGACTTCGTAAAAAGTCACCGCACCTGAAAAATCTCCGTACATAATGTACAAATAGTAAGCGATTTCAAACAGTTATTTCCCATTGACATTGGTCGTTGAACAAAAATGTGATTTGGACTTGCTTCAAGTTCACTGCAATAAACTTTCTTATAGGAATATATACATTAACTGCTGCTACTGATGAAGGAAGAAACCACAAAGCTCAGACAGCAGTTACATTGTGATACTTTCAAAACTTTTTGTGAAAATACGCGGGTTTTTTTTTTTGCACACATTCTGTTTCTGCTAAGGTTCCCGCGAATACTGCTTGCTTACTTATCTTTGGGAAAATGAATAAATGATGGTGTTGAATGAAGTTGAATCGTTCGAAGATATGGATAGGGGGGTGGGGGAATTGGCAAACTAGTTCTTCATCTGATGAGTCACTCGTTGGTGGTGATTTGGGTTTTGATGTTGTGTTTTGGGATCGTTATCCGTCGGTGTGACGTCGTCCTTTGCTGGAAGATTACCACTTGTCAATTGATGTGGTAGGGTTGAAAACTGTTATGGACGGGCCATTTTTAGAAATTTGTGTTAAATCCTTTAGAGTTTGGGGCAAGAGAAGTGTTCTGTGGGAAGTTTTGATTCTATTGAATGGTTGAGAATCCCCTTTCACAAGCTGCAGAACTCACTGGCAGAACCACCATTACTTTAAATAAATCAGACAACTGAGGATCATTGCAGCCTTCCTGGATTACAAGCTGGGATAGGGGACCAAATGGAATATATTTGCCACTGACTTGAGACTTGAGTTGAGCCCACTCTTTTTGAATTTCCTCCTTTATTTCTCCAAGCCATCTGGGTTGTTCTGATCATTTAGCAGCAAAGTACTGCAATGATCAGCCATCATCCCAATTCTTCAACACCCGATGAATTGAAAGTTTCGTCTTTTCTTGCTGGCCATAATAATGGTCAACAATTTGGTAACAGAACTGAGTTTGTCGACAAAAGCCGAAGCTATGTCTCATGTAACTGACTTGTGAATTGGGATATAATATTTTAGTTATTGACATGTCAGGTAGGCCTTATCGCGCGATTGCGGTTAACCTACTGAAAACACTGTTTTCATTCGTACCGATCGTATACACACGAGGTACCCCTGTTTGAGTTGTCGTTACGCATTTATTTAAGTTTGTTGTTTTCCATTTTGGTTACACCTATCGTGCATCATTTAGTTCGAGCGATTAGTATCAAATTAGTTACAAGCTGGTAAACAGAGCTGTTCCTTAGGACCTACTTGTATTTGTAACAGTGTACTTGATAATACTAATGTGATGTGTAACATTAGACAATAGGCCTTTCTTGATTGGCTCACAAGTTAATAGTAAGCCTATCGTATAAAGTCAGTGAGCGAATGAGCCACTCGCCAAAATGTCGAGCGTAATGCATATTTTGCTCGCCAGTCGCAAAATTCTACTCGCCATTGGCGAGTTGGCGACCGTATTTGTCAAGGCCTGATATATACCCATGCATATGGGGAGTTGCAAATGTTTGTGTATTGTTTTTAGCATTCGTGGTGTCTGTCAGTGCTGCTACGAGATCAATGTTTGCATATACCAGGGCAAGTGCCAAAGGCTTGCTACAGGAGCTAAAATATTACATTGAATTGTTTACTTACGAACACACTTCTTGACACCAGGAGCGAAAGAGAATCCTTCTTGGCACTCATTAAATGCTGAAGAGAGAGACAACATAACAAATGACATAGTAAAATCCCACATTTTCATACCGGAAGGAAAAAATATGCTAATTTCTGGTTGATCAAGACATGTGGATTGTGTATGGTATTAGGTTTGGATTTAGATGTGCTCTGATACGACCAAATTTGGGACCATAAAATAGAGAGAGCTATGCGGTATTCAAATATTCGTCACAAAATTGTTCAGAACAATGCAATCCACACAGCGGCATTCGGGTCTGATCACCAATATTCTGGTCACAATTTTCTGGTAAGTGCATGTAGCAAGTTTTTAAATTGAACCCATAGATGGGACTGCACTCGATCAAACCAAAGCCCCTTTAACACTTGGTGCAGAATCCCACGAATCTGGGTCCGATCCGTAAGTATTGAACACTGAGCATGGAGTCTGATCCTTATTGTTTTAACTCAGCAAAAAATAAGGAATAACAACAGTGTAACAAATGATTAACTACTTTTCGGGAAAATTTTCTATTCCACATAATCATTTTCAAACATTCATAGCATTAATCACATGCAAAAGGCAAAGATTATTGGGAATTGGAAGTTTTCTTCGTTTTGCTACATTATCTGAAATGGAAACTTAACTAATCAACATAATAAAGTAAAGTATGGATATGTGTAATTATTATTTTTCATAAGAATATTGATCACCATCAATGCTGACATCTATTTCAGCAATCTGCATTCTTGGTAAGTCATAAATCTGTAAAGTTGTTATGACATCTTACCATCAGGTGGTCCCAATTCTCCGATAGGAATTTCTATTGGGCCACTTTCTCCTTCGGCTGTGAAAGATAAATATAAACCACTTATTATGCTGCCACTACCAATCTTTATCTTTACCAGGACCAGCACCAACATGTATACTCAACTCTTTAGTGGGTATATATTTCCTTAATACTGTCAGCATTACTCTGTATCGCTTACTGATACATACCTTATTGCATCAAATCACATCATAAACACTAATAGAATGCAGGGAATTCACAGGTTTGCAAAGAATAACCAAAGCATCACATTTTTATTCGTGCAATTGGACACTAAATATTCCGTATTGAACAAACCCATCCATTAAGAGCAGCCAAATGGTTGAAACGGAATTCTGCCAGATATTTTACTCTCTTCCGACCACTATTATCATAGAATGGTCAACCTGAAAGTTTGTCTTAGCAAAACAAATACCTTCACAATCTACATTCTCCTCTGTGGGACCTGTTTTGGTTTCAGGAACCTCTAACCCTGTGGCCGTGTCCACGCACCAACAGTAACCGCTGGCTCTGTGACATTGCTCTGGCAGGAATGAGCCATCCTCGTGACAAGCGGGCTGGTCGCCTCCCACTAAGGAACTTTTAAAGTGAGCCATTTGAGCCAGTCTCTGGCATACGGTCAATACTTCCACAGGTTCTAATTAGAAAGACACATTGCAGCCAAGGTGATTGTCAATTGGCATTCTAAATACATGCAGACAACACTCCTTATTCTGCCTCTCTCATTCATTATGTGTTTTTCATTACATGTTGGTGGATCTTAAGAATATCACTTGAAATTATTGTTTTGTTTTTTTTATTTTTTTATTGATGCATTGTTATAGCAAAGTCTCATTTAACAGATGAAATCAAGTGCACCAAAATTTATGAAACGGGAAACCAGCTTCAACAGGTTTTTGAATGCTTAGCACTTTTTCATGTGCCACTATATACTCCCCTATCACAATTTTCACTCTTCCATGGATATTTTCGCTCCCTCTTCTTTCTAATCCTTTTTTGAGGTTATACAAGAGGGTTT
>KN891744.1:27984-40011 GCA_000934455.1 Apostichopus parvimensis
CTTCTAAATTAGTGGCAAGTTTGAAAAGAGACATATGAGGACAAAAGCTAGAACTCAACATTGACAAAGTTTATAGTTAAATGTGATCTTAAGTTTAATTTCTTCTGTTGAATACTGATAAAAACAAACTGTCTGCTTTTGACATGTACTAATAGGTTCAAATACGGTGAAGCAAAATGGGCAAGAAATCGAGTGAAACTGGACAGTATTCACTGCTTACTAATCTCACCAGTTGAAGCCTCTGTGATGGTAGCTTTAACAGCGAGTGACGTCTTCCAGTAAGGGGTGTCATATGAAGAAAGGTTCATCTCAGTAACATCAATGGTAGTTTCATAACATCCTTGGTTATCCAACTCCTAGCAATCAGAAGGAGAAAACAACCAAACCAATGTTAAAGCTTAATTCGTAAAATGCACATTTAATAAATGTTTAACTACGTCAAGAACTGAGTTTCTAATGTGTGATTAATCTAAATATGAATGTTAACAGATCTAAACAGCTAAGCTAGACATGTCTCTGCTGTGAAAATTGAGTGGGTCGAGGCTAGCACATTTTCATTTTACAACGATATGGGGACAAAAACAATCAAATTTTTGCAGTACAAGAGAAATTAAACATGTTTCAATAACCACATTTAACAACCTAACAGGGTTAACCTTGTGGTTTGCCAAAACAATACATCCATAGATCGGTTCCCTTTTCCAATTTGATAGACTTACTGCAATGAACTCGACAGCATCAGTTAGTTCAAGTTCATCCTGTTCCTCTCCTAGCTGCGTGCTTTCCCTTTGTCTGTAATAGTAATAATAATTCTCTTTCACCACCTTTCCCACACTCCCTGATAACGATCCTCTAACCGGCTGGCCGTAGGTGTACCTGGCAAGAAACGAAGAGAAGCGCACATATGTCACGTACGGTTCTATGTAACTCTGTCAAAGAACGATGAAATTAATGACACCCCACATCATGACAGCACAAAGGCACACACTGGTCTTGAATACCACATATTGGCACATATCTGTCAATGACCATTACTGAACTGACATGTATGTCACAATAGACAAGTGAAAACTGACCACTTTTCAAAAACAAACATCAACATTCTAGCTAGTGCAACGACCCACAAACTATTGGAGCGTGATCCAAGAGTGAGCCACAAAATATTTGTGGTAGGGCTGTGGGACTTATTCACATATCTGAAACTTAATCAGCAGCTCGCCAATGCCCATAGTACAAGCTAATTAACATTTTACACATTCTCAGCATCAATTTCTGATGAAAAGATCTGGGAAATGCTTTCTTCTAGAGTGGTTTTGTCCATGTCTTTTCTTTGCCATTTCTTATATTAATATTTTGTTTATTCTACAAATTGATATATAAAAGCATTTCAAATAATTCCAAATGGTTCCATTATTTCTCACAAATTGCTGATAAACTTGATCAAGGATTCTTTCAGATAGAAGTTGATACAATACAAGATCGGATCCCAGAAACCACTACTGGTAACTGATATCCACTTACAGTATACATTTCAATTCTTGCAACTGACTCCATATATATCTTAAACCTGCCCGACGACGCTATTATTCTACTTGTGACCTTCTTATAGGTATTTTCTCTTCTCATTTCTCAGCGTTTCTATTTCACTTTACATTCAAACAGATACAGAAATACTTACTTAAACCATAATAGAAAGAAGTTACATCATGATAAAGGTACTAGAGAAATAGCAGTCCACTGTCTACCGACAGTAGTGAACCCTTGAATCTGAAGTAACAACAAAAGTGGGGTTTACTAACGGAAGGACAGAGCTTGGCAGACCAATGAGTCGAGGAAGAGAAGGAAACCACATGATATGTGGAGGAAAATGTTTTAACTATTTCAACTACTCTATAGGTTTCCTTCGATAAAATGAGAATTGATAAGTTTAATGTGTTGACCTTGATCCCTGTAATGGCATGTTAAAGGTACAATGTTTTGTGCATGAACCATTAATAATGTTTCAGATAGGATGAGTTGTTCTTATATTTGCAATGTTTTTTAAGTAGCTTGTGTAAGTAGCATTTTTCATTTGATCCACTCAAGGTACTTGGCAAGATTATTTTTAAGGTCTATGAACATGGTCATTTCTTTCAAAAATTTGTAGAGAGTTAGCTGGTACAAATTAACCATGCAGTAACAGTGTTAGCACTGATTCTGACATGCAATGCATTATCAATGCTAGGCTAAATATATCTGTTTCCAAAGTGTGGTAGGTTTGGCTATTAAAGTGTTGAAAGGAACTCACTTTTTAAGCACCTGTTTTAATATTATTTAATTGTCTGAAAATTTCAGCTGTAGATGCATTAAACTGATTTATGACCAGTAATATTGTGCTTGATTTCTTCCTTTTTCCTCTTCTAAACTAATCTTTCAGATACATTTCAATTTGTTGAAACCACAAAATAATGATCAGTTAATAATCAATCGTAACTCGAAAATACATCTATCAACTAGTATAATGATGGTATGCAATTATATTCCAAAGATCATGTGACCCTTAGCATCAACCTCTGATTGGTTCTAGTAACATCATGAATATTAAGTATATCACATGTACAAGACTTAGCTATATATAGAAAAAGATAGACTAAACTGAATTTGCTGTTTGTATACTTACTTTGCACAGACTTGGAAACTGAACTCTTCAGCATTGATTAGGATATAACTATCAGCTCTTACTGTCACCTCAAACTTGGGCAAAACTGGCAAAAAAAAAGAAAATATTTACAATGGAGCTTAATTAATACTGCATGAAATATGTCAAGGTTTCTTGTCCTAAATAGCAGGATTCAGCAAAGTTCTGCAACATACACTTTGAAGTTAATTGTGGTTTTATGGATTCATAAAGAGATCCATAAAGAGATCCATAAGTTTCTTTCATCACATTTTTAATGGCAGAGCAGATTACATATAATATATATAAATGACACAAATCCATTACCACTAATGTTAGTAATGTGAACCAACGTATGAAATTTAATTGTACACATCTCTGAAGTCATCTTTAATGGTTAAGTTAACTATGCTGTTATTCACCCGTGAAATATCCCAGGGGTTAAGTGGGTAATTAAAGAACCATAAAGTGGTAGCTGCCTACAATATTACATATTCAATTTTCACTTACCATATTCATCCACCTTAAATGGTTGAGAGATCCAATTGTCGTCCACATAAGCTTTGATATTGTATATACCTAAGGCGGGTTCTGAGATGAGTTGGAAGGACAGGTCCACCAGACCATCTGGCCGCTCGACATTTCTCCATTGAGCTAGTCTGATGTTAGTAGGAGATTCAATTTGAATCTTGGAAATCTGATATTACACATGTTGAAGAAAGGGAAAAAAATATTAAATATGTAGTTTACTGTAGAAAACCTAAACCTAGTCAATCCTCCCAAGTAAGCAAATAACCTGTACCTAACTGTTTCACTTGCGAGGTGAATATAACAGAGACTGTAGCTGCAGAAAGTTGATACATACACCTACACCCCAATACCAAAACCCTGTCCCATCCCATATACCTCATTGGTTGCCCCCCCCCCCACCTCCAACACCAAAAGAAGAAAGTATATCACTGATCCAGGTTTTCTTGGCTAATTAACTCCTGTTTTTATGAATGACAGTGAGTGGAGTTGTACTGAATACAGTCATTCCTGTATCCACTTTTACATTTTCAAACACTTACATTACAGAAGCGAAGAACTCATATACTATTGAACATTTTTTCACTTTTTTTAAGATTTCATAATAGTTTACTTTTCCACAATATACAAAGTTTCACTTGAACCTCATGCTCAAGGAATGGCGATTTTCAATTAGATTTGCCAACCAAGTAATAAATTTAAAATTTTATCTCTCTTTACAGACAGTTCCTTTTAAAAATGAATTTCAGCATGTCACCACTTGAGGTCAAAATGCGGGGACGTGTGAGAATGAAATATGCACAGGAAACAGATCATGCACAGTATCCTTCAAAATTAACCTTTGACACAATAGAGCTGACAGTACTTCAAGAATACCAAGAAAACCGCAAAGCAACTATAGAGGTTTCACTCAGTATGTAAGCTTACACAATATAGAAGTGGAACAGCAGCACTGTGGCTTTATTACTGAAGTTTCAAAAGCTAGGTGCATTGTTCTTCATGCCAAAAAGTTTATGCAATCGGTTGAATAAAACTTCCAACAGGTGCTGTGCTGTATTCTGTACCTCCCTCTCTCCCAATCTGTACATAGACTGTTCCAAATTATCGTGTACGTGTATATGTAACCAATCTGTGCTCGTGATTGGCCGATTAGGCTTAAACCATATTTGTCCGTGAAAGCGCAAGAAACATATTGGTGTGTCCCCTCATTGACTTTTGTCTGGTACAAGCAAGCAAAATGTGCAATACAAGGGCTAAGATTGTGCAGCAAGAATGTTTACAGTTGGGGACTACGGGGAGTGGTAAGTTATACACGATAAACAGTAGCAGCAGAAATTTCCTCGAGTGTGTATTATCTGGGTCGGTATTTTTATCATGTATCATATATACCGGGTATTCAATGTTTGTTTCGGATATAGCTGGTGTTTTTGTTACATTCGTTGATGACAGATTTCAATACCGTTGGTACGGGTATGAATGAAAGACCAGGTATACCTGGAATCGATATACCGACGCATCCTTATTACCAAATAGGAACAAGTTCGGTTTCACAAGCTGGTGGGGAATCTTTTGCGGCGCGGATTTGGCCCACTGGTCATCTACTGAGAACAACTGGTCTAGACAAAGTTTTCATATTTGCTTGGAATCTGAGTAAACAGACATGACATTTAAGACACTAACACAACAGTTTGTGCTCAGTGTTCATGAAATGTTGTTCATTGTTGCAAAATAAGAGACCACTTACAAAGAAAAACAGAATCAATAGGAACAATTAGGTCTTGATTGACGGGCCAATTACCAAATATTCATTATTTTTGCCTAATTTCATTATTCCTGGGTCATGCAATTTCGATGACTCAACGTATTACACTGTGGTGAAAGCAACTGCAAAGGTGAATATTTTCAAAACTGGAATAGGTATCCCAACATAAACTGCACTCAAAAAGTTAGGCATGTTTGTAGGACTGTGACATATATATGCAAACATTTCTGCTTAAACTGTTACTTTAAAAATTACTTACATTTGAAGTTTCAGGTTTGAAGTCAGAGTCAATGGTAATCAAGCGAAACTTCACTGTGGGGAGAAGAACATACAGTATGTAAACAGATGCAACTCTCATGGCAAGTAAGACCAGCATGCAAAAATGCATTATGGTTTCTTTGATGTAACATGAGCAGTTTTATTCATGAATCTGAATTAATCTTAGTAATACAGTGAAAAGCAGTGTGATGTGACAAACAATAAATTCACAAAAACACACGCTGTCCTGAAATGACCATTGACCTCAACAAAACAGGCTTCCAGTCCTAAATGTGATACATCAACATACTAAATATGACATCCTTGTCCTTAAATATTGTGTAAAATATGGTTTCCACAATTTGACTCCTGGTGAACTCAACGACCATTCACTTCCGGCCACAAATGCTCTTAGTTCTAACAATTACTGTACATACAGTAGCATGCAAAAAAACATAAGGTTTATTAACATTAATCACATGTCAACTGAACCACCCATAATGGGACAAACACAACCCTACAATTCTAACTTTGGTCAAAATTATATCATATTTTTAGTAATTAGCCTCTATAAACATACTTCTTACTTCAGACACATTTGTACTTTTATGATTGACATCCTGATGCATTATCAATCTGTATGATTTTGGCATAGGCTAGGCCCAATTTATGTTGAATATATTGTTAGGAATGTCAGGATTTTATATGAAAATAGTGCTGGGAGGGGTTCACAATTTTTAAGACAGTGCTGGGCGGTAATTTTTAGTGCTGGGCGGGGCCGCCCAGTGCCACCCAGCGTGGGCACATCCCTGCATATATATGCATATTCATACTATATATGCGTACAGTAAAAATGTACTACATCATATAAGCATTTAGCAGATGTCATCTGGAGGTATTTTTGATTATTGTATGTATAATAAAAGGAACAAAAGTACTGTTAAGCTCTTACAGAGAAAGAAGTACATGTATATAGAGTGCACATTTTGTTAAGCAAACATTTACCCTCTTGGCCAGGCTTATACAATGGCTTGTCAGTCTCAATGAAGGTTGCTTTCTGTACATCTTGGTAGATATAAATGTTGTTTCTGGATCCAGAGATTGTTTTCTGAGAGACTTCAAATACTCCAGTGAAGTTAACAGAACCATACCAGGAGTCTACCTTCGGTACCTATGAAGGTGAAGAAGAGATGAAGAGATTGAGTCTTCAAAATCACTATTAGCAAATCTCAATGTATTCCAAGGGTACTTCAAAGACAAGAAAGAAAAAATTTAGAGTTGCAAATACAGGATACACAGTCAAATATTACCTAGATTGATCAGACCTTGTTTTTCATTTAAATATAATTTATGCAAATTATACAATTTAATTATCTCCAGCCACTAATTCACTTCAGGACTGTAACATGATGAGTGCACTTTGCAGCATGTTGTTTATAACCCCAACTCTGTTCAAATTGGTCAAACAATTTGCAATTGTTGATACTATTCTTTTGGCTGGCAGAGCACTATGTTTCAGTGTATTTCATTGGAAAGTAAGTAAGTATAAGTTCTGGCACTTTAGAAAGGTAATTTGAAGTATTAATAAACACATAATTTATGAGATCATTTCACATTTATTTTCTTTCTAATGAGGTTATCTCTCAGAACAAATGTTGAAGGTTTGAAAGTGATTAAAACTATACTGACAAAAGTGACAATTACCAAGATGATAGTCCCTACATGTAGTAAAATTAAACAGGACACAATTAGGCGAACAGAATTTTTTTTCCTGAGTCACTCAAGACGGAAAAAGTTTCTGCTGACCAGTATAATCATCATGCATCTTTTTATATTTGTCTTATGACATTGATCAAAGGTCCATGAATAGACCTAGTACTGTATAAAGGCAATCAATATAATATACAATTTAGTAAAAGGTTTAATCAAATAAAGCTGCTTTCCATATTTCATAGAATGAGGCAAAGAAAAAATGTTCAACCTACAACTGTAGGACATACCTCAATATCTATGGACCCTTCACCATTTTCAATCCTAGCACTACTGTAGAAGTGTCTGTCTTCATTAGAATGAATGAAATTTAATTCAGCAGTGAAGGGTTCTGTGGTGTTTGTCTCGATGTATGCTTGCACAGTTGCACCAGACTCTAGATTTGCAGGAAGGTACAAAAGGAAACCGATGTCTCTGCATGGGAAGAAAATGAGAAATGCATCTAGGTTAAGGTAAGAATGTTTCCTTATTTTCATATCTAAGAATAAGAAGTGTATAAATATTGGAGTAATATACCTGAATATTGTTACTTGTTGACTTGTTAATATTACTTAACTTTAGGTTGTGGCTGTTTACCTCTATGGTAGAGTATGGAAGTATTAGCATCCATGCATTCCATCCGTCAAATGGCAATTATTGTTAATTTATTAACCCATTCTCAGTGTTGTGTAGTGTATATCGTATTAAAAACCAACTAAAACCTAAGAAATTTAAATATATTTTGTCTTAAATATATTTTGTCAAATATACTTGTAAGCGCTTGCAGGGGGGTTGGCCCTGAGGTCGTTGAAGCCGACTCCAGCATGAGGAATTAACATATGGGTACTCCCAGGAAGAAAATAATATAATATTTGAAGTTAATGGTGGTTACTGTGGAACATATAATCCTAATAACTACTAACCCTTTCCACAGTCGAAAGGCTCACACACATTAGCCCATGGCATATAAGACAAAACAACCATCAAAACACATATTATGGAATCTTTGGCTAATCCTTGACTGCATACAACTCTTTCTCAACTCGCTATAGGCTGTCAATAAGAAGTTTAACCCTAGCCAACACTAGCAGGCCCATTCCATCATACATTAATCACTTTTCGAACCAAATTAAGGGGAACGTTGCACCAACAGAACGCCAGATATTGAGGGACGTCCTATGCCTCCTGTGCCTACCAACTAGGCTACACCGTTTAGCATGTACTGCAGGCTGCCCTGCTTTAGTCAGCCTAACGGTAGGCTGAAGCCTGGAACTTTTGGTCAATGTTTTTCTTTTTTTCAATTTTCGATATTTAAACTAAAGGCCTTATTTTAAAGTTAAATAACCGTTCTCATCAGTCTATAGTTATAAGGAAACATACCGAAAGATAAGTCTGGTACAGGTCTCATTCAACTGCTTGAACTAAACTGAGTTTCCACAGCAAGTATTTAGTAACTTTTATACTAGACAAAGTGTAAACGGTACGGCGGACGTACGGTTACGAAAAATGGCCCAGTAGACCTTCAATTGCACCGTGACGTCCTCGGTGTTTCAAAGTGTGTGAGTGTGGCTAGGAAGTAGGAAGAGACCCTACATCTCCCGTCTGATTTAGGTAGGTGTATAACAGTTTAGGGATCGAAGAAACACATGCGGATCCAGATAAATATAGTAAAGCAAGGGTCGTTTTAAGCCTTCTTCCTGTTTTAGGGGTATCATGCTGTCCTATAGCTGTTGCATGCGTCTCCTCCCTCGTTTAGAAACCAGAATGCAAAAATGCATTGTGGTTTCGATGATGTAACATGAGCAGTTTTCTTCAAACATTTTACGTAATGTATAGTGAGGTTTTGGGAATTTGGAATTTTTTTGCATTTCCAGGTGGCCTCAGATGCAATTTGGTGCAATATAGCACACTTCAAACACCCACTCCATTTTGTAAATAATTTTGCATTTTCACCTGGCCTTAGATGCAATTTGGTGCTCCAAATGAGATTTTTTTCTCATTTGGAAATGAAAAAGGGGTTTTCTGACTTGCGGAGCGGGGGGGGGGGCGGAATGATACTTCGGCCCCCCCCCCATATTTTTCACTGGGGGATGGCGCCCCCCCCCCCGGTTCCTACGCCCTTGGCTATGGGTATCAACATCAATTTGAAATAGGTGTACAGAATAGTGATTCTGGTCCACCGGAGCATAACAACTTAACTCATAAACGTATGTAGCCAATGCGCGCGCTATACGAGTATTATATGCAAATTAGGTCGGATAAACCTACTGCATGGTAACGTGAAATCTGCGATAGGGGTCGGTTAATGTGTTTGGTTTCCGAATGTGAACTTTACCTGTCACGGTATTAAACATCAGTGGCGGTACTTAAATGAAAATAATCAGCATACACAATTGAATCTAATCTATCACGGTGTAGATTACAATCTTGGATCCCTTGTTCACTTACTTGACGGTATCAGCTGACACGAGTATGTACGTCTAGTTGTAACTATGTAGATATTTGCATGATTTATTTCTCAAAGTGGCAAGGAACACGTGGTAAATATGACTGATTAAAGGTCAATTTTGGCCGAAATTTTTCAATTTGAAGGTCATTCACAATCATATATGAATAGGCCTACTGTTCCAACTGTCGCACTCAAATTTTCCAATTATCGTCAGTTTTACCAAGTTTGGGAGGTGAGACATCCCCACCCCCGCCCACTCTAGCGACGTCCCTGACTCCCTGGGACTAATATATACTTGTGACATTCAGCTTCATGTATAGTTTCAATTTCATCAGCCTTGACAATTTTACACATTAGACTAGTACAAGGTTAGTCTACTCATACATCTGGGCCTCTGAGGCACCATATTTTTCCCAATCTTGTTAAGTCTTTCCAGGCACAACCCGAAAATAGATAGATGTACATAGTTGTCGACAGATATAAGACAGATCTATCTTGCCTGCATAAGTGTTCACGTAGGTCCCATGAACTTGGCGAACCTGCGACCTTTGTGGCTTCTTTACCTTGATGACCCCTCGGCACTTACCCCATCTGCCTATTGAATATACTGACTGTTTACTATATGCAATGATTGCGGAAAGCCTTGTTATAATCTATTCTATGATGAAGTTAATCTCGGAGCTAAATAGGGTAAAGATTATTCGAACGCATACAAATACAATTTACAACTACTTGGTAGTTAAATATAACGCATATTAATGCAAAGCAACTGCACTTACATGATCATAACAATTTAAATTAATTTAATTCGAAAAAGAATACGTTACCCATTATATTCTGTGCCACTTTCGTTAGGTTCGTGATGATCCGAAAGGCAACCAATGATTACAGAAGCCACCAGAAGGAAAACAAGTTCGCAGTTCAGTCTGCCCATCATGATTGATGTGTTTTCATGTAATGGAGGTGAAGCATACGCTGTTTGATGGTAGCGTATTGTCTTACGACCTGTTCCCAGTCAGTTGGCGAGACAATGTCCTGACTCTGCAGCAGGCCTGAACTTATATGGCAGAAGGTCACAATGTATACCGCAGGTGAATGCAGAGCTAGCTGTGTCCACGTTTTCTAACGTTGTCTCCACAATTCACTCCATATACATAGTCGCTTCCCAAAGAATTTTCCACTGCTTGCTGTACCCCGGGGATGTAATCTGAGACTTACAAAGTTTAGTGAAGGACAAAAGGTCTCTAACTAAACAACAAACATGTGTTATTGCCTTTCAGTGAAGCCGAGGCTGTTTATATATAGCGAAGCTTAACGAGCTCTGGATATACGTGTACCAATAAACAACCCTCCGGGATTGTGTGGGCTTATCTTATTGTGTGACCCGGAAAACTGGGACATAATTGCCACTATACTATTTCTATTCATGTGTGCTTAAGCACTATTTGACTTTACTATTAGGTTTGCCGAGAAACGCCAGATTATGTACCAACTGGTTTCTTTCTTTCTTTCTTATCATCCGATTGCCAAGTTAAGGATCCACAAGGCCATACAACACCATTGCCTTAGACCGATGTCGCCATTAATATAGATAATTGCCCGAAAAGAGGAAACAAGAAGCAGAAAAATGGTCATATCAGGGTTTCACAAACATACGGCCAAAGTGCGACGAGATCAGAGATCGTCAGTAAATATTTATTGCCCATCTTAGGTTTCCGTGATACGTCCAGGGAGTTTCAACTCGCGTTCGAATATGATGTATGATATGATATATAAATTACTGACATTCGCCTTAGTAGCATATTGTGTACGTGGTGTTTCCAATATTCAATTCAGTGTTACTGTAACTTGTCAAAAGTAGTATAGCATAATTTACTAGGTTGTTGCTGTTGTTACTCAAATGAGTTAAATCCCTTTCAAAAAGTAGTTCATTGGCTTAACTTTGTTATTTTATTTCAAATAGCAGAAATTAATCGAAATGTTAGATTTTCCATGTTGCAATGTTCTTAAATGTTTTATATACGGAAAGGGTCAGGATGACGAATTGTTGCGAGTAAAGATAAGAGAACAAAACTTGCATTATCTAATACTTTGTACACAAATTATAAAATTTAGTTATTCGTTTCGCCCGAACTAGTTTACGCACATGACATTCATAGGAAGGGGACACGAATTTCAACCATCATCAGTAAAACTATGAGATAGTACTCGGGATGAACATATTCCCCCAAAAATCTTACTTTATTTAGGAGATATCACAGCTTTTTGACGCTGCTTCAAACCAAAAATTAACGACTTGAGCAAGTCTAATTATGTCCCTGTAGGAATTCGTTGGACAATCGACACGTAAGGAAACAGCAGTTCTCTAAGTTAGCATGGCTGTTCCGATAGTGAAAATCATAGCCGTAATGGATTACATTTTTGGCGTTTACGTTGCCTTCATATATCAGCCACCAAAGAACATCCAGCCCTCCACTTTCACAATTATTGTCCCACCATGGCCAATTCGAAACCCCCTCAGTAACTTAAGCTTGCGTTCGACACAGTTAAAGAAGATCACCACGTTATGCTCACCCTATATAGTAATTATAATGGCCTCTTGAACACGCCTCCATGTAAAGTATA